>PVIC010041857.1:0-16049 GCA_004025085.1 Thryonomys swinderianus | reverse complement strand
CTCTCTCTCTCTCTCTCTCTCTCCCTCCCTCCCTCCCTCCCTTCCTCTTTCTCCCTTTTCTTTCCTCCTGCTTGCTTCCCACAGAGAGGATGGAACCCAGGGCCTCCTACATGTTAGGCAAGCTGTCTACCACGGAGCTGCATCCACGAGGTTGTGGCTTCTGTTGTTTTCTTTCTAGGCCTCCATTTCTAGATCTATAAATTACAGTCAGGTTTCCTACTCAGTGTCTTAATCTCTAACTAATTTTTGGATGCTGTCCCTAAAGACGTACTTCACAACCGAAGGGAGGAAGAGGACATATTCTCATTATTTCCTGTATGTCCCTGCTCTGAGTGGAGAGGCAGTGAGTTGCTGAAGCCCATTCCTTGGGCGAGACGCTTCTGTTTCCCAGCAGTGCTGCTGGCTGGTGGTGTTAGCAGCCTTCGCAGGACAAGGACTCCCTTTTTACTCGAGGAGAAGGACGGACAGTGTGGCCGTACCCAGGCAGGTCATGGCACCTCGAGATCCATGATGTTTCACTCTGTCATGGCAGAGGTATCTCCATCCTGTAAGTCTTCATAATAAATCTTTAAAGTTCAAAATGTCTCACAACAGTGCTCGCTTCGGCAGCACATATACAAAATGTCTCACAACAGTCATCTTCAGATATTATAAACAGATGTGATACTTCTGAGCCGGGATGAAATATGAGGCAAAACTGCCCTTAGCCACGTGTCCTGCCCTTAGCACAGCGTGGCTGGCCCCTTGCGTTCGGCCTTCTGCATCGTGTGCAGGTGAGACAGCAGGGCTCAGGGTGCACGGTGGTGACCGGCTTGGGGGCTTCCGGCAGCTCACCCACCTCCCACACTCAGCCCTGAGCAGGAAACTGGGCTCCTGGTTCACACCAGGCCGTAGGTCCTACTCAGCAATGGGGAAGTTTGGAGACATGGTGGGCAAGACTTTTAGGAATGGCTACGTGTACACTGAGGGCCATAGGGAAGAGGCCTGGCCCAAGGCCTGTACCTGCTGTACCGCAGTCCCGTGGACAGGTGACAAGTTAGCCTGAAGAGTCACCTGACCTGACCAGACCTCTCTTCCAGGCAACTCCACACACCGCTGTCTGGCAAGGTCCTGTGGGACATCTCCCCACATCTGAGTAGCTCCCTACCGTGGGAACCAGGGGGCCTGCAAGCCCAGGGCCAGCCGCTTCTCTTCCGTGGGCTGATGCAGCTCATCCGGCCACAGCGGGCCATCAGGGCACACACACCAGAGCCGCCTCCTGACAGGACTCCTGGTCCAGCGTCATGCGTGGGTAGCTGGCCAGAAGGGCTGGGGGAGGGGGCAGCCAGGGCTCGCTGGGCACAGGGCAGATGCAAAAACACTAGAGCTCCCGCAAACTGGACAGAAGACTGACATGTTGGAGGGACAGTGGAGACACAGGAAGGACAGGGAGGGACCCAGGGAGGCAGTGGAGTCAGACTCGATCTGCGTTTGGAACCTGGGAGAGGCTGCTGCGGACCGGCTTCGCCAGCGCCGTCTGGGTACTGTGTACGAGCCGGGCCGCGGTGTCTGCTTCTCGCCACCCAGGCTCCCGAGAGCAGGGCCCAGAGGGCGCCGCTGCCTGGTAGGTTCAGAGTCACAGCAGCAGGCTGAGTCTGTGGAGCAGGAGCCGGGGTTTAATTGTGGGCTCCTTGACGCGGCTTGGGTTGAAAGTGCCAATTTCCATTCGGATGTTTTCACAAATACGAAATGACACACGGATCATTTGCTCATTCCAGAGCTTGTCTCGTTCGTGTTCTCTTTCTCTCTTTAAACCCCTTAAAAATCCAGCCTCCTCTGCTCACGAGCATTTGCTCAGAAAACACCGAGGGGATGTTATAAAAGAGGTTAATATTTAAACTTGTGCCAGACCTGTTTGTATTTAATGTTCAATTTTCAATGCCAAAGGAGGGACAGAGGTTACTAGTGTTTTTTAATCAAGGTATGTCCAATAGTTAAGGATTTGAGCTAGAATTTAAAAGGCCATGTATTTCCTCCATCTGTCCTACAAAATCCTTTACTTGTCTCTTCTTGGTTGAATTGTTTATGTTTTTTTCCTTCTGAGTTTAATAACAGAAAATTCTCTTTCCCCCTTTATTGAGAAGCCTGTATTTTGACATAAAACCAAGAAGCATTTCCACTTCTTACATTTTAGTTTCCTCACTTTTCAAAGCAAAAGTAGTTCAATTAAATATCATCTGAGGGCTCCTTCGAGGCAGAGACCTTTGGAAATTGCTCTAACCCTTTAACATTTAGAAAAGCATATTTATAGAAGCAGAATGTCTTTGCAGTGTGTGCTTGCTGTTCAGAGGGAGAAACTCCCCACACTTTACTGTGAAGAGTGCAGTAATTCCGTCTCCAGGCTGGCTATTAGGAGTCATGGAGAAGCCACCCCACCAGCCTCAAGTGTCAAGGGCCCATCAAGCCCGATTCATGTTTAGCTTTTAAGTGAACTTCAAGGAGAGGGATAATTTCTGCTCTCACTAGATGAAGATTTGGGGGAGGGATCTTTGGAATCACAAGAAAAATTTCCTTCATGTTAAGGAGCAGGGCACAGCCTCTCCATCCTTTCATTTCCCTCATTTTCTATCCAGTTATCCATTCATCTACCCATCCCTTCCAGAACTTATTCAACAAAATGTACTGAGCACGTCCTGTGTACCAGATACCATATGTGGTCAGTACATGGCACAGAGGGACAGGGAGTATCCAGGATATAGGCTAGGACCTAAAGGGATAAAAGGGAATGAGGGAAAGGCAGCATGGCAGGATGGCCAGAATTTGGGCCACACGTGGGTCAGTGTGAAGGACCTGGCCTCAATCCCCAGTATAGCAGGAAAAAAAAAAAAAATTCAGAAAGCTGCTTCAGTGTATTTTTACATTAGCATTTTATTTTGCTTTGTTTTTACAGGACTGGAAACTAAACCTAGGACCTCATGCATACTTGCATGCTTGGGGCTTTGCATCTAGATGTCTCCCAAAGCCTTATGAGCTCATAGGCGGGCTTCTGGGAGGCGACTAGATCATGGGTGTGTGGTACTGATGGGTTTCTAGCTGGGTGTGAAGTTGGGAAGTGAAGCCTGGTGGGGAGAGGTAGGTCCCTAGGACGTGGCCCCCAGGGTGTGTATGGATATATATCCTACCTTCTCCCTGCACACTGCTTTGCTTCCTGCTGCCATGCTGTGGACTGTTTCTCCTCCTCCGTGCCACTTTGCCATGCCACTCTGCTTTGGAGCCAGCTGACCTTGGGCTGGAAGCTTTACGAACTGTGAGCCAAAAATAAACCTCTCCTCCTTAAAGTTGTGGGTGTTGAGTATTGTGTCTTAGCAACAATAAAGTGACTGAAACATTTGATGTGTACTGTAGTGCTGAACTACACCCCAGGCCTTGCATATTAGCTTTTAAGGTTGTTTAGGTCTACCCTCTCATTACTTGATTTCTCTCTTTCTCTCTCTCTCTCTCTCTCTCTTTCTTTCTTTCTTTGACAGTTTCACTTTGTACTTCAGGCTGACCCTGAGCTCACTATGTAGCCCAGGCAAGTCTCAAACTCAGCAATCCTCCTGCCTCTGCCTCCCGGGTGCTGGGATGACAGGCTTGTGCCATCATGCCCGGCACATGTAAGGTTTTTCTGGAACGGTGACCCTGAGGAGGTTATTATTGACACAATTTGTCAGGAACTGTGGGCATTTCGAGTGTAAGATGGGACTCAGGAAGGTCAGATTCACCAAAGCAAGCCCACGTTTCTCAGCCCAGCAGTGGCAAGCATTTTCAGTGGAGGGCTGTGGAGTAAACTGGGGTGTCATTCGGAAGCTCAGCCTGAAATCTGATCACCCTTGTTGTGTGGGGCCTTCTGGACGGGGTCAGGCTGCAGTGAAGGGTGGACGCCTTTCCCCCAGGGTCAGCCAGGAGCCGAGGGGATGCTAGGGCCATCCTCTTGGGCTTGTTACTCGAGAACCACGAACCAAATCAACTGCTTTGCTTTTCACATTACTGGTCTCAGGAATTCTGTTGTAGCAAAAGAATGTTCTGTTTTATTGTTTTCAAAAACTATTTTGCCTTTATTAGCACATGTTTGCAGTACATAATAAATAATTCATTGTAGGGAGTTGGTACTTGTATATAACACATCTCAGTTCTTTCTATGTCCCCTTCACCTCCTCTCTTTCCTTCTCCCTTCATCTCTGGATCTCTTTGCTATTTGCAAAAGATCTGTCTCCCAGTTTCCTATTGTCTTTTATTTTGCTCTTTAAATTATTTATAACTTGGGTCTATCATATAAGAAGCTGTGTGACATATAAGCTTGTGTGTCTGATTTATTTCACTTAACATTATGGCCTGAGGTACATCCATTTTCCTACAAATGACTCAAATTGATTTTTCTTTATGGCAGAGTAGTATTCCATTGTATAGAAATACATTTTGTTTATCCATTCATCTGTTGATGTACATATAGGTCACTTCCACGATGTAGTTATTATGAACTGTTAAAGAAATAGTTTTCAACTGAGTCTGGTGGCACACACCTGTAATCCCAGCACTTGGGAACCTGAGAGGAGGATTGCCATGAGTTCAAGGCCAGCCTGAGCGGCACAGCGAGTTCAAGGCTAGTCTGAATTATAGATTGAAGAGTGAGACTGTCTCAAAGAAAAAGAAAAGTTTTCTCCAAGTCCTATATAGATAGTTCCAATTTCCCATCAGTTTGCCCCCAGAGTACTTAAACATTTTTATTCTTAAAGGCGCTGGGGATTGAACCCAGGAGTCCCCTACCACTGAGCTACACCCCCAGTTCTTCTTATCTATCTATTTAGAGATAGGGTCTGGCTCTGTGGCCTAGGCAGGACTCAAACTTGCAATCCTGCTGCCTCAGCCTCCCTCCGTGCTGTGAGTTCAGGCACGGGCCTCCACGCCAGCTCAAGCCAACACTTTCCACAGGTGCCACGCTGTGAAGAAGGTGGGCAGAGCTCTTCCAGGACGGCACCAGGACGGCATCAGGATGACGCTGGAGCTGCCGAGGACAGGCTTACTGGACGCAGCGCCACAGATCCTCTTGGGACATGGGGATTCTTGGGAGCTGTTCAGCCTGGTGACCTTGGAAGACAAGTCGTTTCACTCCAGCAGGCGCCAGGCAGCAGGGAGCAGGGCTGGAGAACGCAGAGTCAGCGGAGGGACCGGCCTGTGCCTTGAGGATTCTTCCCAGGGTCCCTCTCTGGCAGTCAGCTCAGGAGGGGAGACGCCCCGGCTGGGCCTCCAGCAATCTCACCGCTTCTCCGGCCGTGCTCGTTCCTGCCGCTAGGGGTCATCGTTTCCCTTCTGTAATTCTGTGGAGACTAAAGCTGGTGCCTTCCCCGGCCTCGCTGGCTGTATTTCTGCTTTTTTGTTTACGGCATTAATCCCGAGGTGAGGGTCGGCCTGTGGTGAGCGGTAATACCTTTAACCCTTGACTTCGAGCATGAAGATGCGATGGATCATTTCCAGGCTTCCTTCTAGGACTTGGAGGCTCGGTTCAGTTTAAGCAAGTGGAGACAGGGGCCACTGGCTGCAGAGACGCCAGGAGGGCAGGAGAGCCAGGACCTGCCAGACTCATTTTATGAACTCCGCTCTCTCTCTCGTCTTTATTTAAAAGCAAAAAAAAAAAAATCTTTTCACTAAGTGATTTGTTAAGTTTTTACAACCATAGTCAGATCCTGGTGAGGGTAATTTCCCTTAGAATGCACATTAGTGTCTAGTTGGTAAATAAACTTGAGGCATTTCTGCATTGGGTGTAACATAAAGATGAAAATGTTGAATTCTAAGCCTGATCATAATGTGGAATTAGAGGCTGCACACAGTGCACGCTGTGTTTCTTTGATTGTAATCTAGTTGCTATTTGTATTGCAAGGCAGTTATAAAAAATGTTCTAATACAAAGACACAGAACCATTTTTTGGTGAAATAAAGTTAAATAAGAGTAACCATGACTCTATTGAAATACCACTGTATGTCAGCACTCTATTAGTTAATAACATCCTTTCTTCCGCCATCTTCACAATGTTCCTAAAAGGTAGGAATGTCTAGATTTTATAGACAAAGAAACTAAGGCCAAAAAAAAAAAAGTTTAAATAAACCAGACCTGGTAGAACACAACTGTAATTTCAGCACTCCAGGAGGATGAGGCAGGAGAATCTCAAATTTGAGTCTAGCCTGTGTAGCCAGAACCCGTATAAAAATAAAAATAATTTAAAAAGGGACCTAAGGAGGTAGCTCTGTGAAAAGGCACTGCATTTAATTCCCAGAAGATAAAAGAAAGAAGGCCCGGAATTTAGGTCAATGGCTCCAGCATCTGCCTTACAAGCACAAGGTCCCAGTTTGATCCCCGGTAACCTCAAACAATAATACCAGGCATGGTGACTCATTCCCACCAGCAATCAGTACCACACACCACAATGCCGGGTTTGGTGGCTCACACCTGTCATCCTAGCACTCGGGAGGCAGAGGCAGGAGGATGAGGCAGAGGCTGAGTTCGAGGCTTGCTTGGGCTACATAGTGAGCTCAGGGCCAGCCTGAACAGCCTGAACTACAAAGCGAGACCCTGTCTCAAAAAAAAAAACGTTAATTTAGTAAAGGCATCTACTCAGAAGGGCAAACCAAGGTAGACTTCAGATCTCAGGGCCTTGAGGCCCCGCTCTTGCTGTGTTTGCACTGGGCTCTGACAACTTACACAACTGCCTCGCTTGCCTGTGTTTCTTTGGGGAAGTTTGTTTTTCTCTTTTCTTGGTCTGAGGCCCTAGACATATGAACTTTTCAATTCCCAAACGTGTGTCTGGACTTTAATTTGGCCGGAGACTTGAGGCCTGTCCCTGGAGGGGTCTGGTTAGTAGCTTGCTCTTCATATGAGGGAAACAATATGTGCTCTGTATTTTTCTCAGCTCCTAAGTAGATGCAGCAGCCGGCTGCATCCCACACAGATTGAGTCTCCTCTGTCCGCAGGGTTTTCTTCCTTGAACA
Source organism: Thryonomys swinderianus (assembly GCA_004025085.1). NCBI lineage: Eukaryota > Metazoa > Chordata > Mammalia > Rodentia > Thryonomyidae > Thryonomys > Thryonomys swinderianus. The sequence continues at coordinate 9,048 of PVIC010041857.1, read as the reverse complement.
ATAATGCCCGTTATGGAAACAGCAGCTCAGTGCAGCAAGGTCCCGGGGAAGTTTATCCTCCACAACAGCCCGCAGTCAGTGGGTGATCTTGGCTGGGCCGCCCCAACTCTCTGGGGTCAGGGTCAGGTCTGAACTGATGCGGTGTGGGGCCGTCTGGGGGACCACCCAGGTCCCCCCATGACCCTGGTCTTTGCCCGGGGCAGATGCCACCACCACAAGCTCTCAGTCATCAGCGTGGTGGCGAAAGCGAGTCCTTCCCCGGGAGGTGCCCGGATGACCTCAGAGAACAGCCTGCCCAGGGGGCAAGTCCGTTTCACCCGTCTCCTCTCCGCGCCCTACTGTGCCCTTGGAGAACGTAAGGTGCGTTCGCCTCTTTGATGATGTGGCAGGAGGTGAAACTCCGTGACTCCTGTGATGCCATTTGAGTAGACCCCTCCAATGTTTGTCTTGCTTTACAACTAATTTAAATAGTGCTTGCTACAATCCCAGCTTGTTTCTTCCTCGCCCCCTCCGACAGAGGCCTGAAGAGACTCTCCCGGGGACATTCCCTACTTTTACACTTCGGTAACAGCGGAGAACCGGAAGCGGAAGCGGCTTTTACGGAGGAGTAGCCGAGCCTCAGGGAAGTCAGGGACTCTGCTGAGGTCACAGAGTGAGCGGTCAGACAATAGACAGGGACCTGGGAGTAGTCAGTTCATGCCACTGGAGGGAGAGGGGCGGTGAGCAGGGTCCTGCCGAGTCAAGTGTGTGAGGGTTTTCTTGGGTCTTAAACAGGAACTTTGCCTCCAGGCCCCGGCTTGCACCCCAAGGCCTCCCTTCACACCCTGGGGACAGAGCTAATTGGTGTCCTTGGTGTTTTGTGACCATTCAGCTCATAGGTAGTCGGACAGAACACAAGCAACAGGATGTATGCAGTCGACAAGATTTATTCTATGGAATGGGCGCCCATGATTATGGAGGTTTGGTGAGACCAAAATCTGAAGGGGTAGAGATAGTAGTTGTGCTGGAGACTCAGGGTTTTAGTTTGAGTCTAGGGCCATCGCTAGAAGATTTCTTTCTTGGTTCATAGAAGGTATTTATTCTATTCAGGCCTTCAACTGACTGGATGAGGCCCCCCCATCCACATTATGGGAGACATCTTTATATTTACTTTATATTATCATACTTTAAATGCTAATCTCATCTAAAATACTCCATAGAAAAAGCCAGAAAATGACCCACGTCTGGGCATTTGACCCAACCAAGTTGCCACAAAATCAAGTGTCACACTCCTAGTCCTCGTCTGTCTGGATAGAGTGTCCTCCAAAGCAGAAACACTGTCTTATATTTCTTTCTAGCACTGAGAGAAGAGCAAATTGCAGATACTCAATATGTGCATATTTATCTGAAAACAAACAAACAATATAAGCAAAAACCCCAAAGTGCTTCCAAAAACACTCTCTTGTTACATCCTATCACACCCCTCTGGGACAAGTATACTTGGATCTATTTTTCACACAAAGAAACAGAAGCTTAAGTAAATAGACCTGAGATTAGGAACCCGGTGAGTGGCAGAACTGGGCCCTGAGTCCAGTTTCTATGCTTGTGGCCGTTTGAGCTTGCTTTTTTTTTTTTTTTTTTTTTTTGAGACAGGGTCTCGCTTTGTAGTTCAGGCTGGCTCTGAGCTCACTACGTAGCCTAGGCAAGCTTCGAACTCAGCAATCCTCCTATCTCTGCCTCCCGAGTGCTGGGATTATAGGCGTGAGCCACCATGCCTGGCCGTTTGAATTTGCTTTAATCAGTGTTTTGTCACTGTGATAAAATATTGGCAATGTATCCATTTGAAGGAGGAAAGATTTTTTTTTGGCTCATGAGCTCAGTGGCTCAGTTCATGGTTGGTTGTCACCCTTGCTTTTGGACCCAGGAGAGGCAGCTCCTCAGGTGGGGAGCACGTGGGGGAACTAAGATGCATACTTAATGGTAGCCAGGAAGTGGGGACAGGGCCCCCATGTTCCCTTCAAGGGCACAGCTCCAATGACCTAACTTTCTTCCACCAGGCTCCTCCTCTTAAAGTTTCTGCACCTCCCAACATCCCTAAGCTTTTAATACACAGGCTTTGGGGAAAAATTTTAGGATCTAAACCATGACAGCACTAAGCAACATTTTCTTTAATTTGATAAAAATATCTGGGGAGGTGGCCTAGGTGTTTTGAATCAGCACCTGTTATTTAGAGTCCAGCCAACTACTGTCAGCAGTATGTCTGCTGGGAAGACATAGCAGCCGCCCATCAAAATAACCAATTATTTACTGGACAGCTGTAAGTGACTAGTCAGGACCGGAGGCGGGAACTTGTTCTTTCTCTCTCTCCATCCACCGTTCCATCCTTCCATCCTGCCCACTGCCTGACATTTACTGAACATCTACTGTTCTCGGGACCCTGGTGTTGGGAGCACAGGGATGGTTACAAACTGTTCCCTAGATGCTCATGGTCCTGGGAAGGGGGTGCCAGGCTTCTTACCCAGGAGGCCACGGAGCCGGGCTTCAGCGTGTGTCTCCAGAGGCAGGGACGCCTCTGAGTGTCGTCACGCCTGTGATCCCAGCAGGGGATCAGCGTCCCGCAGAATGCTGTGGGTAGTGAGATGACCCTGGGGTCCTTAGGCAAGTCCCACTCGGGAGGAAGAGAAGGAGGGACGGTGCCTTTCCTTCTGTGATTTTGTTGAGAAAGCCTTGCCCTCTGCCAGCCTGGCCTCTTGACCACTTTCATCATCATCATTTTGAGTTCCTGAGTCAGGGTCCGTCACCAGGTTCCCTCGATCCTCCCGCACGCTCCGCCCCCTTCCCTTCTTCACATCCTGGGTTAAAGCTGCCCTGGGGCAGCTGCTGAAGACTCTTGGCTACTGATAGCTCCAGCGTTGCTTTCTCACCGACAGCTCCACCTGCTAAGCCGGCCAGATGAGAGGCAGCTTCCATTCACATCAGCCTGGAAGAGCAGGTTCCCGGAATCTTCTCACACGCCAGCCCACTGGGTCAGAACCATCTTCTCTGTACTTGGCAACTTTTATGTCCACATTCAAATGTCGCCTGCTCAGAAAGACTGTCCATCTTCCAACTGAACTAACTCCTTTCCTTTTTGTTTCTCTTGTCTTTGACTACCTGCTTTCTTCCACGGTAGACTTCCTCCCCATCACATGCAAACTCCACAAGGCCAAAGACCCCCCTTTGTCCTGGTCAGCATGTGCTGGGCAGTATGTTTCATGAACTGAAATTTCCATCCCTGTTTGTCAAACGCATGCAAGGATGGCGCAGTCAGTCACACGTCCTGTCCACACAGGACCGGGCCTCCCTTCCCTCCTTGCTAGGTAGCACATGGCTTCACGGTCGGGCTTCTCATTCAGGGCTGACGGGGCACTCGAAGAAGACAGAGCCTCCCACAGAGGCTGCCGGGACCTGCAAGCCTGAACCATCCTTGGGGATGATGGGTGATGTGTCCTGACTGCGCCTCCCTGTGCGGCCTCCCAAGCGGACCATGACCTTCTCATGCCCTCCACTTGTGGTCTCGCCTCCCTGACGGGCCAGCACGCTCAGGAAATACCCGTCACTGTCTAGCTGTCACCGGTCTAACTGTGTTACACCTCGTAACCACCCAGACCTGGAGAGAGTCAAGGAGCTCGCTGGGCACCGGGATTCACATGTGCCAGCCTCGTATGGATGCAGTGGGGGCCGATAGGAATTAGATCTTGGAGTCAGCTGCTCTGGGCTTGAGTTCTGGCTGTCTTGCTGTGACTTCAGGAAGGTCACGGAACTTACTCGAGACTCAATTTCCTCTTCCGTCGATGGATGCGGTAATAGTACTGACTTCCCTGAGCGGGGGCTAATAGAGGAAGAGATCCGGCAGGCCTGGGGTGGAGAGAGGCTTTCGCGGTGCTGTCCCACCACACACGCTCTTTCTCTTCCTTCCTTCCTTCCTCTCTCTCTCTCTCTTTTCCTTCTTTTTTTTTTTTTTTTTGAGACAGGGTCTCGCTTTGTAGATCAGGCTGGCTCTGAGCTCACTATGTAGCCCACGCAAGCCTCGAACTCAGCAATCCTCCTGTCTCTGCCTCCCGAGTGCTGGGATTACAGGCGTGAGCCACCACACCCGGCTCTCTTTTCCTTCTTTCTTCTCTCCTCCTCCCTCTCTTCTTCCTCTCCCTGGAGCCCCTATGGGTGGTACATGCCTGTCATCTCAGCACTCCAGGAGGCTCCAGCAGGAAGACTACAAATTCAGGCCCAGCTTGGGAAACTATAGATCCCCAGGATCTCAAAATGAAAAATAAAAGCAGTCAGTGCAGTAACAACAGTGCTGACTCTGGGAGATCAGTGTCATTGTTATGCTCATTCTATGGATGGGAAATATTGAGTCCCATCTAGCTTAAGCCGCTTACCTGAAGTCACAGTAACAGGGCTAGAACTCAAACCCAAACCGATTGGCTCCAACATCTGATTCCTTCACACTATGCTACATCCCCAACTCCCCTCCTTTTAGGGAAGTTTTTGATACCGAGTCTTGCTTAGTTTCTAAAGTGACTAAATTGCTAAATTGCTGGGATTGGGCTTGAATTTATGATCCTCCTGCCTCAGCTTGCCAGAGTGCTGGGATTACAGGTGTGCATAACACCTGGTTTAGTGTGCTAATGGAACATAGCGATCTGTGAGGAACAGGAGGGATATTAGTGCTTGTGGGTGTCAGAGGAGGGTGTCAGAGAAAGTATCCGTGTGAATCTAAGAATGGAGCCGCTAACACAGGCCTGGAGCTGCAGGCTAAAGGCGAGCCGTGCCAAGCTCCCTGTTTAGTTCAAGTGACATTTCTAATAACCTCAAGAAGGTTTCTATCAAGAACAACTAGAAGACAAACACCTAAACTCTTAGTCACATAAACTGGCATGCCAACAGGGAAACCTCTAAGTCAACAAGACTGAGGCTCTTGGAGGACAAAATTCACAAAGGTTCCTGTTGGAATCCCTGGGCCCGAGAGGCCCCGAACACAGGGCGGGCTCTCGGGGGGTCCTGGCATTTTGGTGTCATGTCTTGTCCACACCTGCGGAAGCAGCTACTTGGTGAGAAGCTTCACCTTTGCTGGAGCATCAGCTGAAGCAGCAGCCAAGTAGGAGGCAGGGCGGGTGGCAGAGCAAGCTGGACAACTGGAGCCACTCGGGCAGGGCACGGTGCTGGGGGATGCAGGGATGGGGAAACTGTCTGAACCGTGCAGGTGGCAAGGGGCTGGAGGTCAATGTATCAGTCTTCCTTCCCAGGCCCAGCCAGTGGATTCTGGCCACATCTTCCTGAAAGTCTCCTTGGATAACACACCGTCCTTCCCTGGGGCTCCCCCTTCTTGGGACTGACCACAGCTCTTCCTGATTTGCTGGGTGCCCATGTCACATTCTTTGAGCTTCTGGGAAAATGTAAAGGGGATGTCAGCACCCGTAGGTGCTTCACTGACCTCACTTACTGCAGAAGTAAGGTGTTATGTAGTCCAGGCTGACCTTGAATTTAAGATTATCCTGCGGCATCCTCCTTAGTACTGGCATTACAGGTATGTACCACCACGCCCAGCCTCTACAATGTTTCAATAAATACTTTAACAAGGGCTGCATATGGTGTTCAATTTAGGCCTTACTAATGAGGAAGGTTCGACTGGGCAGGCAGACCGAGGGAGTCTAGAAACTCAGTTGTCCACATTTAATGTTGGATCCTGTTGAAACTGTCAGCCCTAGCTGGGTAAGATGAGGTAGAAGAATGCTCCAGGGGTGGGGAGAGCATAGCCACAAGGCTCCCCATGGAACCAGCCACAGTTTGGTGTGGAAGTGAGCTGGTATTTCGACATCTGGGAGCCCTAGTGTCTTAGTCTGTTTGTGCTACTAGAAGAAGATTCTGCAGCCTAGGACATTTATAAAAAGCAGAAACTTATTTATCACAGGGCCAGGGGTTGGAACATTTGAGATAAAGTTAGCAGCAGGAGAATAGTCGGGAGGGTCCAGTCTCTGCTTCCAAGACAGCATCTTAAAGGCCTCACCCTAGAGAAGGCAGGGAGGCTGTGCCCTTGAGTGGCAGAAGGCAGAAGGCAGAAGAGCAGAAAGCGATGAACTCTCCCCATGAAGTCCTCTACTAAGGCGTTCTGGTCCCGCTCATGGGGGCGGAGTCCTTGTGACTCCGTCCCCTCCCGAGGCTGTGACTTCCAGTACTGTGGCGTTGGTGACTAAACTGCAATGTGGACCTTGGGGGGGGGGCAAAGCATTCGAACCCCCAGCCCTCAGCATAACTGGGGACTAGGACCAGGGCCCCAGTTCCGGGGGGTCTAATGCGAACAGTAAGTTCTTCTGGGGGAGAAAAAACACATACCAGTAACTGTATGGAATGCAGAGCAGTGATCTCCAATAGAAATAGCAATAATTGGAACCAACCACTAAACTTTAATGGTAAAGAGAGCTTTATAAGGTTAAAAGCACTTGTGAGGAGAAGGTATGTGATGAAGACCTAATACATATATTATCTCATTTAGTGTTTTCATCAAACTATGTGTTGGGGATCATTAATGGAAGGAAACTGGGGTACAACTGCCAGTACCTTGGCAGGCATGGTGTTAAGCACAATCACCGGCCAGCAGTGATTCTGTTTTCCAGAAGACATATGTTGTCTGGAGATAATTTTGGTTGTACCATGGAAGAGGTGGAGTTCTAGTGCCATCTAGTGGGTGGAGGCCAGAGATGCTACCAAGCATTACACCAGCCAGGACAGTCTCTTCCTTGCTGGAGAGTTAGTAATCCAGTTCAAAACGTCAGGAGGGCCCAGGTTGAGCAACTCGGTGGGATACAACTGTCCAATTGGATTCTGACAGTCCTGATGAGGAAAGTGAGGCTCGCGGAGATGGAGTCACCTACTCGAGGTCACACAACTGGGGAGGGCGGAGCTGGGGTCTGAAGCTCCCTGTGTCTAATTCACAAGCCAGGGCTCCGAAGGGGCTGGCTCTCAGGTTCAGGGATGTGGTTGCGCTTGGGCGGCTGAACGCCAGAGCACCGTGGAGATGCGTACATTGCGAGGGCGGGGTGCGTCTTGGGGCCTGACGCAGAGCGCCGCGGAGGAGCTGGGGAATCGTGTCCTGCGCCACACCCAGGGCAGGTGTGTCAGCCCTGAGCAACCTCTGAAGGGAGAGGGAAGTAGAAACGGATGTGGGCCGTGAACTTCCTCATTCATCAGTTCTGCGATGCCTTGCTACAGGGGGAGGTTGGTTTCCGGCCCTTGTAGGACACGTGTCGATGTGGGGGTAGGTGGGTAACTCACCAGCCAACAAACTCATAGCGTAAGCGCAGATCGGGACAGCACGTGAAGGAGATAAATAGGGTGATGTGACGGTGGGCAGCGACTGGTTGTCATAACAGGCAGCAAGGGAAGGGGGGGGGGACCATGCAAAGCAGGCTGGGAAGTGCCTCGTGTTCTAGTAACAGACGCTTGCTGTGCCCTCCGCCTAGGACCATTCCTCAGCCTCGGATGGCGCTGTGCTAGAGCCCGGAAGTCCCAGAAGCGCATGCGCAGTGAAGGACAGGCCAGAGCTGGTGAACACTCCAGCTTCCTCACCTGCTCTGGGCTGTGCACAGTCCTCAGCAAGACGGAGCCTGAGTGGTTGACGGAGGGGACACGCTGCCTGTCCTCTGTCCCTGTCTGACTGTCCTGGCCGTCTGGGTACCAGAATCACCTACTCACACCCCAGTCCTGTCTGCCTTTGTGGACCCTGCCGGAGCGGGCATTGGAATACAAGGAGCAGGTGGCACCGGTGGCAGTGGAGGTCAGAAAGCTGCACGCAGCAGGGCGCACGGGACCCCACGGGCCTCTGTTCTAGGCGTGTTGAGAGCCATGGAAGGCTTTGAGCGGCAGGGGTACCGCGTGACTCCCCAGCGTGTCACTCCCAGGCTCCTCGGGGGGCAGTTTGGGGAAAGGGCTGGACAGACGCAGCTGGAGAAGCAGTGGCCCGGGGACGTGGTACCGGGCAGCGGTGCTGTAGACGGGGCCCCTGGAACCATCTGAGGTGTGTTTTGGAGTATAAACCAACAGGACTTGACGTCCTATTCAAGGATTCTGAGGGGCAGGGGACGGAGAAGTCGAAGGTGACGCCTCGAGTTCTTGCTTGCTGATGTGGCTGGGAGCCGCAGGGATATTCTGCCTGAAAGGTGCTCGGGAAGGGAGTGATTAGGAAGAGTTTCTGTTTTGATGGCCTCGCAAATCTAACTGAGCTACACAGGCAGTTCCCAGAATCTATGGGAGAAGATTAAAGTGCAAGCACCGCCACAAGGAGAGGCTGATCCTTGTACTCCACCGAGCGTGGGGGGCATTAAACTTAACAGGCTAAGAAATGAAGCGGAAGACCAGCCCAGTGACTGCGACGACTGCTGACAGGTTCGCACCGAGACTGGGGGCTCAAAGTGAAGCGGGGTCACTGGCGAGGTCGTTTGTCACCTTACGGGGAACTTGGGGGAATTTTCATAACAAGGATGCAGACAGCATCTGCCCACGTCTCCTCTCACTATTGTATTGTAGTTCATTATATGACTATTCCACAATTTATTCAGCCAGGCTGCCATTGGTGGGCCTTTGAAAACGTGCGTCAGTGTTTTGCTCTTTTGAATAATGTGGTGATGGATAACATCACAAATGCCAAAGAGCCATTTTTTACTCTTTAAAGGCTGCGTGGAACTGCTGTTGAGTGATAGGCTACAATTTATTTAACCCATCTGCTGTGGGTGGCCATTGGTGTTGTTTCTGCACTTCCTTTGGTTAAATTTTTACAACCACATTTTTTTCTTTTTTCTTAGGATATATTTGTGATACATACTTACATACATCTTGAGGGACTGGTACGTATACATATTCTGATCATTTTACTTCTTGTTTAACTCACCAATCTTTTCCACCTTCCTCAGATTCCTTTCCCACTGCCCTGTATGTCTTTTTAATATTTTAGATCTCTCATAATAGAGGAATATGTAACATTTAACCATCTTTGCTTGATTTTTTTTCACCTAGTATTATGGTCTCAAGATT
>PVIC010041856.1:0-16056 GCA_004025085.1 Thryonomys swinderianus | reverse complement strand
ATTCTTTTTCTACATTGCTAATGTTTTAGAATTTGACATCCGTTCTCTAGTCATGTTAGCCATTATATATTTTGTTTTGTTTTGTTTTTCTTCCTCCTGTCTAACTAAGATTAGACAATGGTCTCCTTATCCCTCTCTGTGCCCCGGTGACCAGCATTCTTCTGTCTCATTCTCTGCCTCTTAAGAGTCCACATACAGGCGAGACTGTGCTATTTTTATTGTACTGTGCCTGGATTACACTTTATCCAGTGTGCCCCAGGTTCTTCTGTGTGTCACAAATGACATTCTTATCCCTCTCCTCCCTTGCCCCACTTCTGGTGCTAGAAGTTGAAATTAGGGCCTTCCTTGAGCTACGTTCCCACCCTCTACCCGTTGGAGTCAGGATCTTGTGAAGTCACTAAGTTGCCCAGGCTGGGCACGAACTTGTAATCTTCCTGCTTTAGCCACCCAGCATGTGTTGAGATTACAAGTGCGCACCACCACACCTGGCTTCCTTCCTTTTAAGGATGAATAGTGTTCCACCGAGTAAGTGTACTATTGGTGGACATTTAGGGTGTTTTTACATGTTGCTTAGTGTGGGTAATGCTCAGTCTATGGGAGCGTGTCGTTTGACATACTGATTTCATTTCCCTTGGATCTGTACTCTGTAGCAGGATTGTTGGATTATATAGTAATTCCATTTTTAACTTTTTGAGAACTGCCATGCTGTCTTTCAAAATCACTATATTGTTATTTTCTACCAACAAGGTATAAGAGTTCTCTTTTCCCCATATCCTTTCCAATACCTTTTGATAATACAAATCCTAATGAGTGAGGTGATATCTCATTGTGGTTTTGATTTGCATTTTCTTGACTTATGATAGTGAACTTTTTTTTTCATAACCCTGCTGACAATTTGTATGTCTTCTTTTGAGAAATGTCTATTCAGAGTTGTTTCTTCCTTTTGAACTGTGGGAATTAAACCCAGAGCCTCCAGCAGGCTAAACAGGAACTCTACCACTGAATTACAGCCTCTGCCTTCTTATTTTTCTTATCAGAGACAAGTCTCAGTGTTTCTCAGGCTGTCTTATACTCCCTATTTTCCTGCCTCAGCCTCCTGAATAGCTGAGACTATAGGTATGTACACATAGGCCTTGCCAGTCACCTACTTTTAAATTAGGTTGTTTTCTTGCAGTTGAATTGAGTTCCTTATGTGTTTTTATATGAGCCTGTTATATATGTCTTGCAAACATTTTCTTGCATTCTTTAGGTTGTCTCTTGTTTTCCTCACTGTGCCACAGCTTTTCAATGCGATGTGATCCCATCTGTCCATTTTTTGCTTTTCTCATCTGTACTTTGAAATAATGTCCGAAAAATTATTGCCCAAATTAGTGACTTGGATGATTCCTCTTTTTTCTTGTAACAGTTTGACAGCTTCAGATGTTATGTTTAAGTCTATATTTTGTCTGATGTTTTTGTGTATGGTATGAGATAAGGGTCTAATTTCATTTTTCTGCATATGGATGTCTATAATTTTCTTGTGCTATCTTACTGATTTTTAATAAGGTTTTATAAATTTAATAAAATGAGTTGGGTATAGTCCCTCATTTACTATACTCTGGACTTTTTTTTTTTTTTTTTTGAGAGACAGAGTCTTGCTTTGTAATTCAGGCTGGCTCTGAGCTCACTATGTAGCCCAGGCAAGCCTTGAACTCAGCAATCCTCCTGTCTCTGCCTCCCGAGTGCTGGGATTACAGGTTTGAGCCACCACGCCTGGCACTGTGGTATGTGGTGCTGTTTGCTGGTGGGCGTGAGTCACCACACCTGGTATTATGTGGTTTCTGGGATCGAACCGGGGACCTTGCACTTGCTAGGCAGGTGCTGGAACCACTGAGCTAAATCTCCCGGCCCTCTGGGCTACATTTTGTGAGATTCTTAGATCTTCTTGAAGCCTCATGGATGTTTGGTACACTAAAAGCCATTTAGGTCTAGATTTTTCTTGTGGGAAAATATTTTATTGCTAATTTACTTCATGGTTCTAGGTCAATTCAGTCTTCTTTTTGTATCAGTAACAGTTTTCTAGAAATTTTCCTATTTCATCTAAATTTTCAGATTTATTGGCATAAAAGTGTTCATAATATCCTCTTATCTTTATGTACACTACACGTAGCTCTGTGTGCTCCACTACTGTCTTGTCACCCTCTCATCGCCGAGACACAATTCGGAGGCACAGGCACACCAAGGGAGGAAAGGTTTACTTTGGTTCACAGAGATTTAATCCATTGTCTGATGGCTCCAAGGCCTAGAAGCATGGCAGAGGGGCATCCCTGAGGAGAAACAGCTTATGGGCTGGCAGCAGGAGGCAGAGAGAGAGAGAGACAGAGACAGAGAGAGACAGAGACAGAGAGAGACAGAGAGAAAGAGAGACAGAGAGAGAAGGGAGGGAGACAGACCCTTCCAGGCCAGGCTGGAGCGGCCCGCCCCTTCCACCAGGCTTCGCCACCCAACATCACGTTTAGCCCCAAACCCATCTGCGTACCCATCCACTGATGAGTGTACCAACAGCCCCCGATGCAGTCAGCTCCCAAAGGCCCTACCCATGAGTGCATGAAGCTCAGGGGGGATATTTACATATAAACCACCACAGCTATCTTGGTTTTGTTCTTTTGTTTTCCATATTTATTTTGATTAATCCTGCCTGAGCTTTATCAATGTTACCAAGCTTCTCTAAGAAGTATATTTTGACTCTTTGGATGCTCTCACTGCACTTTTAATTCCATTAATGTCTTTCCTGTTACTTTCAGCTGACTTGCTGATTTAGGATGGTTATTTTGTCACTGTGTTCAAACTTCTCACAACTGATGTCCTTTCACGTCTAGAAGGTTTTTACCCTATTTTACTGCACTCTAGTCTCTCCATTTCTTTCCTGGTGGCCTCTTGGTAAACGACGTTTAAGAAATTCTTTCCTAGTCTCCATGCAAAAGATATTCAGCTGTGTTTTACTTACATGTCTTGAAGTTTTGTTTTTAAAATTTAAACTCTTAATCCTGGAATACAAGCATGGTATGAGGTATATAAACTTTTACCCCTCATTGATAAATATTTATCCATTTTGCTTATGCGAGTGCCCACATTTGCCACTAATTTGCACCAGCCTAACAGTCACACATCAAAGTTCATTCTGTCGGAGTAATTGTTTTATGTCTACTCGGTTTCTACTCCATTTGCCTATTTTCCTATCACTGTACATATCCTCTATCATTTTAACTATTATAGTTTTATATTAATTCTTTTTTTTTTTTGAGACAGGGTCTTGCTTTGTAGTTCAGGCTGGCCCTCAGCTCACCATGTAGCCCAGGCAAGCCGCGAACTCAGCAATCTTTCTGTCTCTGCCTCCCGAGTGCTGGGATTACAGGTGTGAGCCACCACGCCCGGCACTGTGGTATGTGGTATTGATGGCTGGTGGGCCTGAGTCACCACGCCCAGCATTGTACGTGGTTACCGGGGATGGAACTCAGGACCTTGCGCTTGCGAGGCAGGCGCCGGAACCACTGAGCTAAATCTCTGGCCCAGGAACCTTGTAATTCTTTTGTGTATATCCCCAGCAGGGGAATAGCAGGGTCAAATGGAACCTCTAATCCTAGTTTTTTGAGGAGTCTCCACACTGATTTCCATAATGGTTGTACAAGTCTACATTCTCACCAACAGTGAAGAAGGGTTCCCTTTTTTCCACAGCCTCACCAGCATTTGTTGTTGGCTAATTTTGAGACAGCAGCCATTCTTTGTGGAGTAAGATGAAATCTCAGAGTTGTTTTCATCTGCATCTCTTGAATGGCCAGTGACATTGAGCATTTCTTCATATACTTTTTAGCTGCTTTTTCTTCTTCCTATGTAAAGTGTCTTTATTTTAGATGCCCTCTTTTGAACTGGCTCTTTAAATTTGGGGGGACTGATTTTTTAAGCTCTTTTATATTCTAAATAGTAGCCCTTTGTCTGGGAGGTATAATTTTTATATTCTGCTTTGCCCCCCTTTTAGGTTTATTCCCAGATACTTTATATATTGCATTATTCAGACATGTCTTTTTAAAATTATTTTTTTCTAATTGTTGATGGCATCTAGAAATGCACTTGACTTTTATATGCTGATTATATATCTAGCTACAGTGCCCAACTCTACGTGTGTGCATGTGTGTGTGCATGCATGCATGCATGTGCACACTACGTGGGGTCACACCCAGGTTCCAACCTCAGCCCGTTTTATTTGTTGAGACGGTGTGTCACTGAGTTCTCCGCGGTGATACTGAATTTGTGTTCTTCATACTTCAATTTCCCAACTTGCTAGGATTACAGGCATGTGCCACCACACTTGGCTTCTTTTTATCACTTTGAATATCTTTTTTGCACCTTGTTTTCTTTTTCTAAGTAATCAATCCACATCAAATGTTTATTTCCTTCTTTCTAATCTGCTAGTGCACTGTGTAGAGATGGCAATAGGGGCACATTTATTCTTCTGACATTTTATCAGGAATGCTTCTCATGTTTCCATTTGTGGTATGCTTTTTTTTTTCCTATTTTTGTTTTTCATAGTTATTTTAATTAGGACAACGTTGTTCTATTCCTATTTTTCTTTGAGTTTTTTCATGAATGAGTGAGAAATTTTCTTAGTCAATAAAAATGATTTAATTGTTGCTACTTTCAATTTTTCCTTTGCCTTCTCACGTTCCAATTCTTTACCTCTCTGCTCTGTTATCATACAGCTGCCTTTCACTTTACTAATTCTTTAATTTTCTAACTTCATCCTTAATCTAGCTGGGAATTATTTACTAATTTTTTACTTCTAAACGTATATTTTAGTTTTTCTAAATCCTGCTCTTCACTTTTGTACTTGTGGAGGTCACACATTTTTTTCTTGAAATATTTACTATCTTGACATTCATATTTTTTATCTGTATATAAAACCCTCAGTAAGCCTGTATATGTTGCTTATTATTTCTTTCCTTCCTATCTCTGGTAAAGTGTTTAGGTAGGGAAAAAAAAGAACCATGCTAGATATTCCAGAGAAAGTTTAGTATGATAATTTTGTTACACGCTGGGCCTGGGGAAAAGAACCAGAGGTGGGGGAGGAGGAGGAGGAGGAGGAAGAGGAGAGAAAGATGATCCTGCCTAGACATTACGGAGGGCCAGAAGCCGAGCTTGCCCCTGAGGTTGCAGAAGAGAAAAGTTAAGTGGTATTATGCAGATCCCAGGTATACAATGCCCCCATCCCCCGTCCCCCGCCCCTGTCTCTATTTTTTTCATCTGTGGTAGAACCTGGCAGAAACAAGGTAACAGAGTTCAGGAAATATGTTTTTCAGGCTTGCAATACAAGAATAGCAGAGAAGTGTTAAACGTGGTACTGAATGCCGAACAGCAACAAGCCAAGGTAGATCCCTCGCGTGAGCTTTGACTGAGTTAAACCATGGTCGACTGAACAGCAGGAAGCCTGTGGGTTTTCTAACAGCATCAAGATGCTTTCCTTCCATGACAGCCCTTTGTGATAGATAATGATGGTTATTTTATTGTTTTCAAGAACCTTTCATGAGTACATTCAGGGAACCTACACAAGTCCATCTATCTAACCCTGATCTTCTGCAAATATTCATGTTTATAATTTCTCTTCATACTATTTGCACGTGTGTGTGTGTGTGCATGTGCACCCGTGCTGGACAGCCTTTACCTTTCCTGGTTCTGTATCAGCAAATTTGCCTTGTTTCTTTCTCTCTGTTGCTGTTTCCCTTTAATTTCCATATCTCTAAATCCATAGCCAGTAATTTTGAACTGACAGATTTTGTGTACTTACTAACCTGTTTCACATTCTCAGCTCAAAATTTAAAATGGCAGATGAATGGATGATTTCATCTTTCTCTACTTAATAAACCACGTTTATTTTACATGTGGGACCACACTGGAATTTTCTAATAACAGCATAGGAAGAAAAGATTTCTCTCTCCTGCTGTACAAACTTCACTGGAAATGGTATAAGTAAGTTCTCTGATGTAGAAAAATGCTCTAGGTTCATTCTGGACCTGCTTTTGCAGCCCACATCGTTTTATCTGAATAGGATCCAGCCCTATTCGTTCAGTATGAAATCCAGTGAGGCCTTAAACTGCGAGGAGGGAAAAAGTAGAGACCTAATCTCACAGCTGTATTCCACACTTCACAGCTCTTTTTAACAATATGCCTAAGTGGATGTAGTGGTTCATGCCAGTAATCCCAGCACTCAGGAGGCTGAGCCAGGAGGATTACTGTGAGTTGAGGGCCAGCCTAGTCCACATAATAAGTTCAAGGCCAGCCTCAACTACATGGAGATTCTGTCTCAAACAAATAAACAACAACAACAACAAAAAAACAATTTGCCTGCACTAAGAGAAGGCTATTAGGCCACTCACAATTTCTGAAAAAGTCAGATCTATGAACTCAGTATGGACTACAGACCCAGAAATAGTCCTTAGAGTCCAATCTGGCCTTGAAAATGCTTCAAAAATTACAGTAATATATGCATCTCTGTGTTGATAGTAGCCCAGCTCATAGTAGCTAAATTTTGGAGGCAGCCTATATGCCCATCAAAGGATGAATAAATAAATATATTTACATACAATGGATTTATGGTCATAAAGGATAAATTTAATCACTTATAGTAAAATGGATGCACTTTGAGACCATAATGCTAAGTGAAATAAATCTGACACACAAGCTTAAATATCACATGGTTTCTCTTATATGAGAAACCCAGAGTATAAATAATTTAAAGAGCAAACTAAATGATAGATGATAGGAAACAGGGGAAATAGACTTTGTGGGAAGGGGAAAGGGATGTGGGTGGGGGGAAGGGCAGGGGAAGCAAGAAGGATCAAGACACAGTACATATATACACTAATTCCCCACGACGAATGTAGCATGTATTACAAATACTAGAAACTAATGTGGAAAAAAGGAAGTTCTTTCATTAGCTGCATGATCACCACTCTACCTTAATTCCATTTGTCCACAAAGGAGTACTAGTACTCACCAGGGGCAATTTCACTCTTCAGTTAGTTCAGTGATTCCTAGTTATTCCCACTGTAGTTTCCATTTAAAATAAGAGTTTTAGAGTCCTTTGAAACCTCCTAATCTGAGCTCCTAATTTGACTAAAAATAATGATGTCATGATGGACTCATTCAAAGTCAGGGAACCAGTTAGTGGCCAGGTCAGAAGGAGGATGTTACTCTTTCTGTGAGCTATTTAACAGGGATCAGATGTTCAAGAATCCATAAGAACATTCTGTAAAAGTCACACTGGGAAAAGTAACATAAATCTTTGGGGGAGAGTATTTCAGAATGACAGCGTTCCACCCGTGACTCGATAGTTCAGCTAGCTACCTGGAAACCAGATTTCAAACCAAAGGTGGAGCTTGGGAAGCTGAGGCAGGAGGACTGCTATGAATTCGAGGCCAGCCTGGGCTACATAATGAGTTCATGACCAGCTGGAACTACAGAGCGAGACCTTGTCTCAAAAAACAAAATCGAGCAAAAAGAAAATGGAGTGTGGCCTAGTTAGGTAGCATGCACATCATCAGTCTCTGAGGAGAGCTGGCACTCTCACCCTGCTGTCAGAGAAACATGCTTTCCCTGGGGAGGAGCAACCGCTTGAGATTAAAACACCCTTTCCTCTAGGCAAGTGCAGCCAGCACCCCTCTGCAGGGTGACCGGAGGCGGATCTCATTCCCCAGAAGCCCCTGGCCGAGTACCTCACACACTCACCAGGAACCGTGTCCTGGGAACACTGCACATGTGAGGCACGAGTGCTTTGAAAAGCAACATTCCACAGGCTGAGAGCCAAGGAGTGGTAGTCATTTCCAGCTTGCCTCTCCGGAGGGTGACTGCTTACCCGAGTGGGGTACAGAGTTTACGGCTGTCGCAGAGTGGAGAGGCCGGCACCGGGGGCCCTTCATTCTGTAGGCGCAAGACAGACTTTCCAAGTCAGTCTTGTTTGTTTTTGTAGTACGAGGGATGGAACCCAGGACCTTTGCAGATTTCTATCCCCACCCACCCTCCTTCGAAATTTTGAGAATCTTGCCACATCGTTATGTTGCTGAGGCTAGGCTCAAACTCGAGATTCTCCTGCCTCTGCCTCCCAGAACACAGGGATCACAGATGTGCACCACAAAGCCTAACTCTGGACTTAAAGGCTTTAAACATGCTGGGCTTCCTTTTCCTCATCTGTAGAATGGGCTTGGTTACGAGGACTAGAGGGTCGGCATTGATGGGCTGAGAAGCTGACCCACATAGGAAATGTCTAGTAGTGCAGCTAGTAGAGAAATGGGTGCTCTCTCCTCTTGCACCCCACACCGGCCTGTGAAGGTTCCTGGCATCCCACCATGTCTGTGGACACGGTAGCTTTCAGGGCCTGAAGAGCCAGGGGTGGGAGTCATATGTGAAGTTCCGTTTGTCTCTTGGCTGTCAACCATCGTCTGTACATTAGGACCCCGACTAAACGGTGCCTTTGTAGACTACAATGCACCTACTTATTTCTGAGGAGGAAAGCCATCTATTTCAAGGGAAGGTGAATTCGCGCTGGCTTAGACTTTTTGGTTTGAACCTCTGGCTCTATGCTTGACTTTTTTTTTTTTTCTTCTATTTATGAAGCCTGGCACAAAAGTCAGCCCTAGTTTACCTTGGGATGTTATTAACTTTTACCACAAATTCTAAATCTGAGAATTCCCTGATACTTAAAATTTAATAAGGACTTACTATTATTAGGGTACTTCTGGGCCAATTGCCCCGGAGACATCTTTGTAAAAAAGTACCCCTTGGGGCTGGAGATTTAGCTCAGTGGTTCCGTCGCCTGCCTCGAAAGCCCTATGTCCTGAGTTTGATCCCGGTAACCACATACAATGCTAGGCGTGGTGACTCACACCCACCAGCCATCAATACCACATACCACAGTGCCGGGCATGGTGGCTCATGCCTGTCATCCCAGCACTCAGGAGGCAGAGACAGGAGGATTGCTGAGTTCACGGTGGCTTGCCTGGGCTACATAGTGAGCTCAGGGCCAGGCTGAACTACAAAGTGAGACCCTGTCTCAAAAAAAAAAAAAAAAAAACGTACCCTGTGCTTGGTAGCCTGGGTCGGGGTGGGGACAGGAAGCCAGGGTGCAGTAATGCGACCCCCCACCCTTTCTGTCTGCACTGTTCAGGATTAACAAGTTCTCCCCAAACCGAGGATTTTCAGGTGGCCCAATAGGAGAATCTAGGGATAGATATACAAAACGAAGATCAAATACCCTGCCACAGTTGTTACAGTGGTATACACCTGAAATGTCAGTGCTCCGGAGGCTGAAGCAGGAGTATCACCCCAAGTTCGAGGCCAAGCTTGGGCTACAGAGAGGGCACCCTGTCTCAAAAACAAAGCCCCCAAACACACACACACACACAAACAAAACAACACACCTCACTATAAACAGAAACGCTGAACTAAGGCAGGAAATTGAAACGACCCAATTGTACAATAGTCAACATGTCCACATTCCACATATGAAGGTCTTTCTGGCCACACCCATGCCCTCTTGCAAGTCTTATTAAGAAGCAAGGGACAGGAAACACCAGGCCCACTGCAACTTCGAAAGCTTCCATAAAGATTCTTCTGTGCTCCGGAAAGCAAGACCACAACACAGATCATCACTGGCCCGAGGGTGAAGACATGTAACTGTTACATTTCTAAGGGTTTGAGGTCAAGCGTTTGTCTATCTTTTTTCCCTACAGAGACAACGGTAGGTGGTGAACAATACAAGCAGGAGAGGCCCGGAGGCCAGGGCGGGATAAATAAAGACCCGAGATGATGCGCAGTCCGCCCGCGTGGCCCCTCTCAATAAGGGCGCTTCCCTCGGCCCGGGAACCCCTCAGGCCATCACCGCCTGCGCTGCCGAACCGCGGGTGTCCACCAGGGGTGCTGGGGTGGAGGGTAAAGCGCTTCTCTCTTAAAGGTCCCCGGAGTCGCAGGCGCGGAAATTAGGCCCCCCTGGGGCAGAGGCAGACAAGCCTCCGGCCTCGGGCCCGGGAACGCGAAGGCCACAGGGGCTGCGGGCCCAGCGCCAGGCCGCCCTCCCGGCGCGCTGCTGCCCGCTCCGCCCGCTCCGGCTCGGTCCGGCGGGCGCGGCCGGCGCTCCTGCAGAGGGAGCTGTGCGCGGGATCCGGCTCCAGCGCGGCGAGTCCGCTCCCTCTTGCCGCCGTTGGGCCCGCCCGCCGGGGAGGGGCTCGCGGCCGCGCCGACAGCTGCTTCCTGCCGGGCTCACATCCTCGCGCGGAGGCCGCCAGGCTGGTCGTGCGTCCGTGGCCGAGAGCCGCCGCCCGCCCGCTCCCCCGCTCGTCCGTGGCCAGCCCGGCTCCCGCGTCCGCGCCGCACCCCGCACCCCGCGCCCCGGCCATGCTGTCCTTCCAGTACCCCGACGTGTACCGCGACGAGACTTCCGTGAGTCCCCCGCCGGCGCGGCCGCGCGTCGCCCCGCAGCCCCGCGCCCCGCAGCCCCGCAGCCCCGCGCCCTTCCCCTCCCCCGGCCTTTGTCTGCACGAACCGGGCCGGGAGCGCGTCTCCTCCCCGCCGCGGGGACCCCGTCTGGGGCCGGAGCCTCATGGCCGCTCCCTGACACCAGTGGGGATCAAGGGCGGATGCGGGCAGGCACGGGCGCCGGGAGGGAGCGCAGACAGCAGGTGTCACTGGTTTTTGACCAGAGGAGCCTTTTGGCTTAAATATGGTGGTAGGAGTAAATGTACCGTAGTGTGTTTCGGTGTGTCGGTGCGAGATGATGTACCGGTGGAAAGCGAAAGCGAACTTTGAGAACTTGGAAGGTTGAAGTGCTGAGAGTTGAAGCTCATTCTTTCGTTTTAAGCCGAACGTGACCGGGCCGTGCTCAGGGCTTCGGTGGCTGGGGGCTGCAGAAGTGGGGAAGGCTCGGCCCGCCCGCCCGGAGTGTGTCCAGACTGACGTCCCTCAGGAGAAGGACTTGAGATAGAGGGAGAGGTAATGGCTCTTTTCAGAATGAGTAAGTTTTGCCTAGTGGGAGTTTGCCATTTAAAGCTGCAGATTGGCTGGAGGCAGCCGTTGAGATCCAGTGAGTGAAATTCTGGATAAACATCATTTTCTTGTGTGCATAGAAATCAGCATTATAAGAGTTGGATTGAATCCAAACATCGTGGTCCCGATTCTTAGTACATTTCTCAGATTACTTAAGATAGAGTTAGGGTAGATGCATTTTTGTTCAATTTTTTTTTTGTTGTTTATATGGACCTTAAAAAGTCTGCACCCTGTCTGTACCCAGTGCTGAGACTCTAAGGCATTCATGACCAGTGGCTGTCAGGTAACCGAGCCCAGTCTTTAAGCCTTTTGCTTATCACATTTTGACTAACAGCCCATGAAGCTCTTACTGAGGCCCCAGAGGTCGTTTCCCATGTGTGGCGGGGTAAAAGGATCTGTCCAGAGCTGGAGAGTGGATTGAGAAAGAAGTCCTGAATGCTGGTTCTGGTTGTGCTGCTCTTCGGCTGCGTGACCTTGGGCCGATCTCTTCCCTGTTTTCCCACCTCACATGCGGACTTTAGGGCAGACCTTACGGCTGACCCGCCGGATTAAGTTGTCCTCAAGCCTCCATTCACTTGAAGGTCCACTGCTGCAGCTTGTCAGGCCCTGGCACCTGTGAGGTGTGTAACTGTCTGGTCTCTGGTTTTTTGACACTGCTTTTGGGCTTAATAAAAACTACAAAGCACTGCACTGTGATTTGCTAAGTATCATTTTGAAAAAAACTTTTAAGGGTGGTTGCTTTTTTTTTTTTTTTTTGAGACAGGGTCTCAATTTGCAGTTCAGGCTGGCCCTGAGCTCACTATATAGCCCAGGCAAGCCTTGAACTCAGCAATCCTCCTGCCTCTGCCTCCCGAGAAGGGCGGTTGCTTTTTGCTCTCCTACTCTGGGTACTAAAACCCTGTTGTCATTTTATTTAAGAGTATCTGAAAGAGTTCAGTAGGAGTTTCATGAAGGCCTCTAATAGGTCACAGATCATTAACCCAGAAGGTTGAGCTGTGGGTTTTAATGCCTTCTGGTTTCTCCTCACCCAGAGTTCGGGGTAACCCTAAGCTCATGAGGGACAGGTTGTCTCTCGGGTCCAGCTCCTCCTCTGTGGCCCCTGGTGCTCTTACACCAGCCTTCGTTGCCTGCATGTGCATCTTCCTGCAGCAAGATTCTGGTTATTAATTACTGGATTTAACTTCCGCGTTTGCTTGAATCGCAGCTGTTGGAGGGTGGGTTTGTTTCTCACCAGCCCGTGCCGGACATTGCCGTGCCCCTCTGTCTGTCTGTCCCTGGAGCAGTTTGCAGCTACAGGCTCAGCAGTCTCCTGTGGAAGCATGGGTTGGGAGCATGAAAACTTCTGGTCAGAATCTGTCTTCTTGGACAGAATTTGGACAGCATGGTTCTTCTCGGGCAGCGCTGTTAACCATTCCCAGTGTTACTATCAGTAATTCAAGCCTTTTTCAGGAGGCTCATACCTGATGGAAAGGTGCTGGGTGAGAGAGCACAGAAGAGAGCAGGGCTGCTTTGTTCTGAGATGGAGTGCACCTGCTGTCTACACCCGACCTGAGGATACAGCTGTCTACACTAGCTGAGGATAGAGCAGGGCGAGAGGTCCCCGGGCTTGGACATAGACACGTGGGTGGCAGCCTCTGACTTGTTAACTCTCCAACCTTTGGTAGTCGCTTTAGGCATCCAGCTTCAGTTTTTCATCTGGAAAATGAATTCATACCTCATGGTGATCTCCAGTGAGCTAATGTGGATGAAATATATGGCCCAATATTTAAGTCAGGACTTTCTGCATAAATGGTACATCTCTTGGCCTTTACCTTTATAAATATCTCTGAATTACATTTTGTAGTCTGTTAAATAGGAATATCAACATCTTTCCTACAAGGTTGTAGTCAATAAATAGTAATCACTTTGGGTCTAACACTTGGCAACCCCTTCACTTAATCATACAGTAAGTATGATTTCCAGTTCATCTTTTCTACTCATCCAGATATGGATGAGGACATTTTTAAGGTGTCTGGTGTGTACCCGCTGTGGGCATGCTGCCCAATCTCGTGCTTGGGTTGCCATTCAAAATGCTGGATTAGAAGATCCTTTACAACTTTAAATTATTCTGATTTTCCATTGTCAGGGAAAAGAAGTTGCTTTTGTAAACCTATATGACCACACTAAGGTATGTGAAGTATAAAAGACTTGCAGATGAGAAGAAAAAATTTTCATGTAGTGGTGATCAGCTAAAGATTGAAAATTGGTGATTTTATGAAGACCCATCGGGGGAGATTTTAGTCAGGTTTATGTCCCTTGTTCTTCTCAGTCAACTGATGAAAACGGTTCTAGAACCTTCCATCTTGTCTGCATCGAGTCATGTATTTCCCAGTTCTCTGACCTGGGACCAGAGAGGACAGATGATGAAACCTGGTCTTGCAGTCTGGGGAGATTGCTCTGTCCTGACTGCAGCAACAGCTGGAACTTCAGTAACATTCGTTCAGATGTTCCTTTTTCAGGAGCACATACTTTTCTTAGAGTAATTGTAGGTATTCTGGTATTTCAGAAGGAAGCAAGAAAGCTAAAAATTAAAAATTCATCTGAGAGAGAAGTAATTTCCCAGGCAGCCTGTGTACAAGGAAGCCATAACCAGAATCTTAGACTCTTTCAGAGACTTGATTGGAAAACGTTGTCAACTTGGGTTCAATTAATAGGTTTAATCTTGATCATGTGAGGTGGGGCGATGTCTTTGGGATAATTTCTTTAGGCATGATCGCCTGCAGAGTGGTGAGGAGCTGCCCCACTTGTCCTTCTAGTCCTGTCAGCCGCTCACTGAAGCCAGGCCCCAGGATCTGTGCCATCAGAAGTTCCGGGTGGCAGCTCCAGAAATCTTCCCCTCACACAGGCTCTATTTGTGTCGAGATACTTATTTCTTCAAATATCAGGGAGTCTAAATGTGTGTGCCTTCTTGTTATCAATAATAAAAGAAGGCATTTCCTAGTAGTGAAAGGAAAGAACTTCAGTGTAAAAATGTTTTCATTGCTTGTAGGTTAGCTTTTTTTAGCTGGTCACAGAATCATACTACATACTCATTAATTTTTTTTTTAATTTAGATGTAAAAACAAAGCATCTTATGCTGCATTGAACTTATGTGTCCTAGAGGTGGGCGGGCTGAGCAAGGACAGGCACATGAGGACATGTTCCCAGTGGCTCCCTCCCGGGCTGCCTTTCTGGCATGCCCACTGCATCGTGTCCTTCAGAGCTTGGCCCCCAACAGCATTTTCAAGTTTCCTTAGCACAGTGGCGGCCCTCTGTTTTGTGTTGTGCAGACAAAGCCCTTTCCCATTCTGACCTTTCCTCTGTCTTCCCTCTCCAGTGAAGACACTCTTTTCAGGAAGAATGGCTTGACACCTTTGAGAACCTGCCAGTTTGGTTTCTTGTAGTAATTTGGGCAGGCATGTTGCCAATGAGCTAATTAGTATTTTTGCCTCTCTCTTTCCTGTTTCTCTAACACGTTCAAAAAAATACTGATTTTAAATGCCGGACGTGGTGGCTCACGCCTGTAATCCCAGCACTCGGGAGGCAGAGACAGGAGGATTGCTGAGTTCGCGGCGGCTTGCCTGGGCACCATAGTGAGCTCAGGGCCAGCCTGAACTACAAAGCAAGACCCTGTCTCAAAAAGCAAAAAAAAAAAAAAAAACAAAAAACTGATTTTAGTTGCATTTTGGCATTAATTACCAAACATTTTATTTTGTCTTTTACAGGTACAAGATTATCATGGGCATAAAATTTGTGACCCCTATGCCTGGCTTGAAGACCCTGATAGTGAACAGACAAAGGTAATTTGGGCTTATAATGAAAGATAAGCAACCACAATAGCACCAATCTCTAAGACATCAGTGACTATAGCTTTTGCTTCCTGCTGTCTCCCTTTATTTTCTGCTGTTGGACAGTATGTGCTTATGGTTGATGCCACTTTTTGCCAAGTGATTCATAGGCAAAAGACAAAGAATGTTTTAGTCTCCAGAAGAAGATCAAGTTGCTGAATAATGTTTATGATTTATACTAACATCAAAGAACCAGATATTTGAAAGCATTCAAAAAAAGTTAGAAAGAAAACTGATTTTACTAGAGCAAAATGATATGAAGGAAAATATGCCCACTACACTTTCTTTTTGCCCGTAGAGAGAAAATCTTACATGTTGAACAAATACCAGGTATTGAAAAGTGAATGCTGTTCTTGGTTACTTACTTATTTTATCATTACAGGTAAATGAAAACTATAAGCGTAAGATAATTTTATATTTCAGAAAGTAAGGGATGGGGGAATTTTTCTGTTCTGTTTAAAAACATACAAAACTGGGCCAGAGGGTTAGCTCAGTGGTTCCGGCACCTGCCTCGCAAGCACAAGGTCCTGAGTTCGATCCCCGGTAACCACATATAATGCTGGGCATGGAGACTCACACCCACCAGCAGTCAGTACCGCATACCACAATGCTGGATGTGGTGGCTCACGCCTGTTATCCCAGCACTCGGGAGGCAGAGACAGGAGGATTGCTGAGTTTGCGGCAGCTTGTCTGGGCATCATAGTGAGCTCAGGGCCAGCCTGAACTACAAAGCGAGACCCTGTCTCAAAACAAAACAAAACAAAAAAAACATACAAAACTTTCTATTCTTTTGGAGAAGCGTGTACTATTTCAAGAGTTCAGCAGAAGTCTTGTTTCATTAATGAAGCTGCCTCTTAAGTGCTGTGACCCGTGGATATTTTTTCCCTCCTCCCAGTATACCTTACCCTTTCTGTATATGTTTATGTAGTTAGTTAATCTAATTGGGAAGAGGAGCAATGTTCCACAAAAACTCAATTCATCTTGAGTTTTTGACCTATTTGTAAGTGTACTACACATTACTTTAGTACATACGAACACATACACTATTTCTAGTATGCTCACTATTGTACATACATGAGCTTCTTTAGAATCTGGGTACATTTGCTATTTGAAAAAAAAAAAA
>PVIC010041855.1:0-15890 GCA_004025085.1 Thryonomys swinderianus | reverse complement strand
ATATAATGCTGGGCGTGGAGACACGCCCACCAACAATCAACACCGCATACCACAATGCCAGACGTGGTGGCTCACGCCTGTCATCCCAGCACTCGGGAGGCAGAGACAGGAGGATTGCTGAGTTCGCGGCGGCTTGCCTGGGCACCATAGTGAGCTCAGGGCCAGCCTGAACTACAAAGCGAGACCCTGTCTCAAAAAGAAAAAAAAATCAAAGCATAAGGTAATGAAACCAAATAATAGTTGAGGACTAAGGATGTTGCTCAGTAGCAGAGTGCTTGCCTAGCATGCACGAGGCCCTAGGTTTAATTCTCACACACAAACACACAGAGTTGTTGGGAAAGTGTGTCAAAGGCCATCCAGTTATATTCAAATATTTTGAATGCAAACTTTTCCATAGAGTTACATAATTTCAGGTGTAAAAGACCAGTCTTTGTCTTGTTTTTTTTTGGGGGGGGGAGGTCTGTGTGTGTGTGTGTGTGTGTGTGCACACGCAGGTGCACTGTAGATTGAACCCAGGGTCTCACATGTGCAAGTACATGCTCCACCACTGAACTATACTCCTAGCTCCAAGTCTAGTTTTAATCATCCTAACACATTTCCATTTGCAAAAGACTTTATTTGAACATGCATGTGTATTAGTCAGATTTCTGTTACTATGATAAAATATCAGAGAGGAAAATCTTAAAAGGAAGAAAGATTTATTTTGGTTCACACTTTCAGAGTTTCAGTTTGTGGCCAGCTGTCTCCATTATGTCTGGGCCTCGTGGTGGGGTGAAAACATCCAGGCACAGAGTGAGTGGCAGAAGAGGTTGCTAACATCTTGGAGGCCAAGAAGCAAAAAGAGGAAAAAAGAGAGAGGAGGAGTGGTGAAGTTCTCAAAATCCCTTCAAGGGCATGCCCTATAACTTCACATTGTTCTACCAGGCCCACCTGGTAAAACTTTCACCAGCTTTTAGTGGTGCCACCAGCCAGGAAGCAAATCTCTAACATGTGAGCCTATGAAGGGCACTTAAGAGCCAAGCCATACCACCATGCTTAGATTACTTTTATAACATTTTGCATCAGAGAAGAGATCTCGGTTTTCACATAAAGTCAAAATTCACAAATTTTTATCCTATAAAAGTGTTATCCAGGAGTAGTAGTATACCTCTGATCCCAGCACTTGAGAGACAGTGGCAGGAAAATCGTGATTTCAATGACAACCTGGGCTAAATCATGAGAACCTGTCTCAGAACAAAAATACTAATCATCACAAAGAAAAATATAAAATTAGTTATAATTTTAGGAGAAACACTAAGTTTCTAGTTCCAATTTCACTCTAATTTTTTTTTTTTGAGACAGGGTCTCGCTTTATAGTTCAGGCTGGCCCTGAGCTCACTATGTAGCCCAGGCAAGCCTCAAACTCAGCAATCCTCCTGCCTCTGCCTCATGAGCCACCACGACCAGCATTGTGGGGTGTGGTACTGGGGATTGAACCTGGGACCTTGTGCTTGCCAGGCAGATACAGGAGCCACTAAGGTTCCTGGCCCTTTAATCACTTTTTGAAGTTTAACTGCATTTAACACAAGGCTTCAAATTTAGAATAAAATTTATAGAGTAATATCCATAAAATATTACTAGTATTATTCAATCAAAAAAATGGGGTGTGGTTTGTTCAAATTTAACCTCCATATTTTTGGAACCATATTTTGGAACCAGGGCTTGCTCTATGACCTAATTAGATTTTAAAAATTATGGTGTTTTGAGCACACCATTCTCATAGACCATTATAGGATCTTAGCCTGGATATGCTAAAATCTTGGCTATCAAAAAACTTGCTCCAAATTAATTCAGTTCATTGTAATATGTTCCCATTACCACTCCCCAAATAATTTTTTTGAGGAAGAAAATCCTATAAAACAAACATGCCTCAAATATTATGAGAGAGCTTACAATTTGGTATCAACTTCAGTATCTTCTCAATATCTAGGATTCTTTGTTATTCCTGCCTTTAATTCCTCTTTCTGAAGTACAATTATTCAAATGTTCTTCCCCTGTAGACAAAGTACACACTAGTCTCTCCAGCATAATCTTTTTTTCTATAAGAAATTCATTCTAGATATTTTTTCATTCAATTTTCACATTATGTTGAAGCAAGTTCTTTGATATCCATGCGAGTGTTTATGTTATGAAACAAGATTCAGGGAGTTGATCATAATTAGTTTATGATAATGAAAAATTCTTTGGTTATTTAGAATAAACAGAGGGTGGGACCATCTCCATTGGGGTACAGATCTTGTAAGTCTTTCATTTCTAGAATCCCTAAATGGCTCATGGAATGAGGACCCAAGATAATGAGAAACCAGGAATCATAGCAAACGCTCTTACCAAGAGCAGCTGGTCATGCTCCACAGCCCCTTCCTGCCATTTTGTAGATCTTGGTAGAGCATTATCTTGTGTAGACTAAGCCAAAACTATGTAGAAAGTTACACAGTGGGCTATAGAGGAGAATTTTCATAGATTAAGAGCTGCAAGTAGGAAGAAAAGAAGAAAGTGGGTACCAACCCAAAGCAGGGTCACACTTAATCCTTTTACTTGCTTAGCTAAGTATACATACACTCCTCCAAAAGAAGTTAAAAATGAAGTGAAAGGGAAGATAATAAGAGGCTTGGTATGAACAAAATATCCAGAGTGATCTCCCCCAAAGCTAAAAATATGAAGCTAGGAGAAAGGGCAGGGCAAAAGGAGTAACGAGGGAAATATGATTAAAGCATGTTATGTGATATATGAATCTGCCAAAATGAAACCCATTAATCTGTATAATCAATAAAAATTGAAGATAATAAATTTTCATTAAATACAGTAATTAGTGAGGGAAGATGATTTATTAGGCTGTTTTCTATTATTATAATAAAATCCCTGAATCTGAGTACTTTATAAGGAAAAGATGTTTATTCACAATTCCAATCACTGGAAAGGCTACTTACACCTCATGGCACTAGCAGCTGGTGAGGGGTCTGCTGGCTGCATCACAACATGGCAAGAGAAGCCATGTGCCCTGAGCAGAAAGGATCATGTGAAGACAGAGGAAGTCAAAGACTCAGGGTTCATGCTTGCTCTTCTTTGTAACAAATTGTTCTTGTGCTAACTAACCAGGGTCCCTCAAGAACCGCAGGATCTCTCCTGAAGGTGTTGCTCTCAAGGATCGAATTACCTCTCACTAGGCCCCACCTCTTTAAAGGTTCCACCACCTCAGAACTGGGCCTTTGGAAGAAAAAACAAGACACTGATTACAGTGAAAACTGACACTAAGAAGATAATCAGAAATATTGACTGGAGTTGGAGCCCTAGGTTAACAAAACTCTGAGAAGAATTTTTTAAGTATTTGTGAAAGGACTCACTATTTCTCTAAGGGGAAGTAAAATGTTAGGGTCTATGAAGGGTCTACTAACATTTAACTGTTTCTCTCTCTGGCAATCTACATGGCATGGAGCTCTGCCTATTACTAGGACTGACTGTTTCAACACTACCTCCCTATTGGAGCCAGACATCAGTCATTTTGTCCCTATGCAGACGCCTGGTGGAACTATCCACAAGGAATTCTGATTGCCTGTTCAGAAAGCAGTGTAAACAAGATTCTGGACTTCTGATTTGAAATAAAGGTTTACTGATACAGCAATGATACATTTAATACATATTGAAATTAATGAAACTAAATATGTTTGTCTGCAGCTATTTTTGAACTGGAAGATGACATCACTTCTAGAAATAGCAATCTACATATTCATGCTAAATTGTTGGCTCATGCAGCAGGTAACGCCTACCACTCATTCTCATTCTGCATCTTGATGATCTTGCTTTCCTTTTTCCTCACATCTTTGAGACAGTGCAACTCCTAGATTTGAGTCAGTGGCTAGAACCAGTTAGCAGGCATGAATTTAAAAGTAATTTAAAGAATAGTGTCACTAAGCAAAACAAAGTCCAAAGGTGAGCTTTTTATTTTTACAGTACTGATAGTATAATAAGACTATGTTCACATCATGTGCTAGTCATGATTTTCTGATCGGGATATGTAAAATCTCACACTGAGTTAGGGGCCAGGGCTGAGGGCTCTGGACAGCATCCTGAACAGGCTGGTTTCCCTGCAATCAAGTCAAAGGGCTTTTCCTTCTCTACAGGTAACTACTGGTCTGACCCAGAACAACCTGAACATGGTTTATGATGCATTTGATGATCAATATGAGGGCTATATCCAAGAAATGGAGGAAAAAGCTCCTCAGATCTTAAAAGAAGAGTTGAAAATGAAAAAACAATTAAAGTCTGAGTGGGGAAAAGCAGAGAAACATTGGAAGCAAATAAGGAATGAAATAAACATTCCAGAAAATTTCAATGATTTCCACGGAACAGCTCTAGTGGCCTACACAGGGCATATTTCAGAAGATTTTAACACAGCTGTGACAGAATTTCGCCAAAATGCATGTAAGTCTCAATATAATGTCTTCCATTACTACTTGACAAGATCTCTTCAGCTTCTCAAGGAAGGGAATTGTCACGACGTGTACAGAAGCAGTGATACCAAATTTTATTACAGTGGGAAGGGTAGTGTATGGTTGGGGCAATTCACATCATCATTTTTGAATGAAAAAGTAGCTCTGCACTTTTTGGAGGAAGGTGGAACACTATTTAAAATTGAGACCTGTTTGGGTGTTGATATCAAATCATTCTCTGTGTTTTCAAGGAAAGAAGATGTGTTAATTCCAGGATATGAAGTATATGAGAAGGTCACCGTAAAACAAACTGATAAATACACTGAATTACCCTTAAAGATCCAAAACAACTAAAGAGTAATTATAACTGCTTCTATTGTTCCAAAACTTCCTGCAATTTCAACAGCTCAGGTGAGTCTGGTTCTGCAGTGGGGGTGCTACTGGTGGAGCCAGTACAAAATCCAAGAGGGGGTTCTCCCTACCAGAAGCTCCATGGCAGAAAACTATGGGCTGAAGAAATGCTCCCTAAAAGGAAAAAAGCTACTGTCCTAAAATGGAGGTCAGAGCACAGACTTGGGGATGGAGGCCTTTTCTACGCAGCCAAATTCCAAACTCCCTGCTATGCAGAAAGGTCAGAAACATGTGCTGGACACCAGGTGAAAGGAGCCATAGAAACTGCTGGTATGTGAGGGGACATATCAAAGGCCAGGGGAGTCAGGAGACCTTGTTCCAGCAGAAGGGTCTGGCTGCTACAGGAATGCTGGGCAAGAGATGAAGGTGCCCAAACCAAGCAGGTGGCAGTGGTGGTGGAGGGAGGTCTGAGACTGGGGTCATCTGTGAAGTGTTTTTGGAGGAAGAGAGTGAGAGCTGGACAGACAGGGTGTTATTAGAAAGCAGAGTGACTGTACTTGAGATTTCAACTATGGATACTTTACAGGTTCTGAATAGGTTTGAGGACAATTCCATGGAAGTTATTGGCTGGATAGAATAACAGGTGAATACATCAGAGCAAGGAGTCAATGAATTTTGTGTTAGTGGTATTTCAGAAGAGTTAAGTCCTAGGATATAAGAACTGGGCCATAAGTACTATGAGACTGAAGAAAGAGGCACACAGACATAGAATTATACACAATGCAGCTTCTTGGAGGGACATACTGATGGAAGTGTGCTACAGCAAGACCAGTTGGATCCCTATAATTTCAGCCAAAAGAGAGGCATATATATGGGTTGGAACAAAAGGGATATCACCATAGCTGAAGCCTAATGGCTTTGTCTGTTTACAGTTTGCTGGAAAGTCTGCTGTTTATAGTTTGCTAGGAAAGAAAAACCAAATAAGGTTATTCTGGGTCAATCATGGCACTTACTAATGAAGATGGCTGCTGGGGGATCCAGCTGAGTCTACACAAGTGGGCTACATAGTGAAACACATGCATGGGGTATGCAGAATGAGGAAGGGCAGAACTGGTAGAACCAAGGAATACAAATCTCAGCGAAGGTGTATCACTGAGATGAATGATTGAAAATGGAAATGAAGAGCACCACGAAAGGCTATGATCATGCCCAGCTCCACCCTGATCACTTGACCCACCCTTTTCTAAACTGCTCTAGCTTTCAGGTCCCTGTGTCTTTATACTTGTCATATCTTAGAGCCTGAGATCTCTTCTTTTGACCATATATCATATTTTACCCAAGCTATGGCACAATCAATTTTAGTATGCTAATTATCTTTCCAGACCTAGTTCACACATCACTTCTAATGGCAAGTCTTCCTCGATACATTCAGAAAAACTAAATATCATACCATGCTCCTTGTCATAGATTTGGAGTCAGACCACCTCAGTGGCTGCCTGGCTCAAGCATCGCTAGCTCTGTGACTCTGTGCCCGTTATCTGAGCAATCTGGGTCTCAGTTTCTCATATGAAAAACAGAGGCTTCATTAGTGTTTCTGGGAGAATTAAGAGAGATATTCAAGACTTACTTCCAGGCCCATAGACATTGCTCAACAAATAACTTTCTTTTTTCTCATGGAAAACCTCATACACATCTCAGCTGTTTCATTTCATCATATTTATATGACAATCATTCACTTAAGTCTGGCACCTTGTTTTCCTATTCACCTGCACCCAGGGCCTGCCTTAATATCTGGCTTAAATCAAGCCCCTGGCATATGTTGTTGCAGAAATCATATTTTATTGAGAGACCAGGGGCCCAATCGGAAGTGGATTTAAGATGCAGAGGAACTGAGTAGCCAGAAAATTTAAACCAAATTAGTCCTTATGTTCTGAAAGCGTTCTGATAACAGGGGAAATCTTCGGAGGTAGACACATTGTGAGTTTGTATCCAACCTCATGGGAACAAGATAAGCAGGTAAATAGTCCAGCAGAAGAAAGATGCTGCCCACAATCTGGGTCGAATGGTTGATGCTCATGTTCAGGGAGACTGAGAACCCAAGTCAGGAAGCCAGAGCTCACTTGCTCCACTGACACCTGCTAGTGAAGAAAGGGATATATATATATAGGGTAGTGCAAGATGAAAGGTTCAGATCCAGAAACTTCTTCCTGGGTTGAGTAGGAGGAGCATGGAGGGGCTCCCACAATGGCCAGGGGAACTGCAGGCCCCAGTTAGGGGAAACTTTTCTCACCCAGGCACAGTGGCTTAAGAAGACGTGAGGCTGAGAGACTCATGAGCTTGGTCCACTCAAAGTGACCTTATGTTCAAGAACCTGCTATTTCTGAGGACTGTATTCTGGGAATCCAGAGAAAGCAAACAAGGTGTAGTGAGACCCTAGCATCCACCATTTTGGATTTTTTTTTCTCCCGGTACCAGGGATTGAACTCGGGCCCTTGTGCATCCAAGGTTGGCATGGTACCACTTGAGCTAAATCCTCAGCCCCTACACCATTTTGGATTTTGACCTGAACTGGAACCCTTAATCATTTGGGAACTCCCTCTGGAAACCTTTCCTTCTTTTCCTCCCATCTGCAGGATGATAAAAGGCCCTGAATTATTCTTGTTGCTGCTACCTAGTCTCCTCATCCTGCTGCTTCTGCACGCTGAGCTGTAATCCTGCCCTGCTTGGAGATTGTCAATCAGAATGTGGGAGGGAGGCCAACACCAGGGACCTGGCTTGTTCTCTGATGTCAGTGATATTAGGAAGAGTGGGATCGACTTAGTGCTCATGTACCCCAATGTATGAAGATACTGCCTGGTGTGAGTGTGGAGGTGGGCAGCCTGTCTTAAAATTTACTGCTGGAGGGCCGGAAGGTTAGCTCAGTGGTTCCGGCGCCTGCCTCACAAGCAGAAGGTCCTGAGTTCGATCCCCGGTGACTACATACAATGCTGGACATGGAGACTCATGCCCACCAGCAATCAATACCACACACCACAGTGCCAGGTGTGGTGGCTCACGCCTGTAATCCCAGCACTTGGGAGGCAGAGACAGGAGGATTGCTGAGTTCAAGGCTTGCCTGGGCTCCATAGTGAGCTCAGAGCCAGCCTGAACTACAAAGCGAGGCCCTGTCTCAAAAAAAAAAAAAAAAAAAATTTACTGCTGAAGGTAAATTCCTGCCTGGTCTCTTGACATTTTTGTATGATTAAAATGCAATATACATATATTTTTTTCAGAACTGAAGAAAAAGTAATATTTTAATGTAGTGTCAGTAGTAGTAGTCTTAAAAATGCAGTTTGTGATGAATGTTATAATCTAGAGAAATAAACCACTTATAATTATACCTTGCTTTTTATGACTACATATTTTTATAGGTTGAATTATCCGTTCATGAAATTCTCCTAAGGCATTACATCTGATATAGACGTTTTTACAGCTGAGGAGGTTCATGTTGTACATTTTTCATAGGTATTCTTGCAGGAGAGATTAACTGGACCATAAATATAAGGGCTGTCCTAGATAAATTTATCTCCCTGTACTACTCTACAGGTATTGCAAACAGTTACCAAGCTCTCTCAGTTAATTTAGTAATAGCTCCCAAATCTATTCCTATCTTTCATCCACTTTAATCATCTGCAGGGAAATCAATAGGCACAATCAGAGGTGTGATTGGAGCCAGGAACTCTAGACACTGTACTTACAAAGGGTGGGTTTAAGCACAGAATGCCCCTGCTCCTCATTCTCCACTCTCCATGCCTGAAGACCACAGGGCCCTGACCTACCAGCTAGTGAGATAAATTGTGAAGACATGAACACCGAATAATAGATGATACCCTAACAGACAGAGAAATAACCCATACAGACATAGGAACTAGATATACGACAAGGTTGGTTTCATAATCACGGGGAAAAAATAAGTTCCCTCAAAAGCTCACATGTAGAAAGCTTAGTCTCCAGCTGCTGGTGCTACTGGGAGGTAGTGGAAACTTCAAATAATGTGGTCTAGTGAGATTTAGCAGGTAAGTGGGAGTATGTCTTTGAAGGGTACAGTTCGGTCTGTCTCTGGAGACACTGATCATCTTTCTCTGTGCTTCCTGTCTACCATGAGAAGTCTTGTTCCACCACATGGTCACACAGTGATGTTCTGCTTCACCTTAGGCCCAGAAGCAACAGAGCCAAGTAAACAAGGACTAAAACTTCAGAAACCATATGCCAAAATAAAGCTTTCCTCCTTGAAGATGACTTTCTCAGGAACAAAAAACTGACAATGAGGAAGTGCCTGCTTTAACCCTATTAAAAAGTGACTTTGAAAAGACCAATCTACTTTTGGTTCTTTATTTCTGCTTTCTTCTTGTTCATAAAAGCCAATTAGGCCTTTTAAGTGAATTTGTTTATTTTTATTTTTTTCTTGGTACCAGGGATTGAACTCAGGATCTTTCATTTGTCAGAAAGGCATGGTGCTACTGAGCCACATCCCTAAGCCAATTTGTTTTATTTCAATGCACCATATATAGAAGTATTTCTCCTAAAATTATAGACCTAAATGTGAAAATAAACCTCTAAGACTATTACAAAAAGTACAGGAGTTAGGGCACTTGTTTAGCATGTGCAAAGCCTTGGGTTCAATCTCCAGAGCTACAAGAAAACAGAGGTTAGAGAATATTAAACATCAGAGCAGGAAAAGGGAAAATAGAATTTATTTATTTTTCATGAATAACAGCGGCCTCTTTAGGGTTCTGTTTATAGTCATTCAGGAACATAGGAGGCTGGAGGACTCATCATAGAATGACTTTTTGAAGTTACCAAGGCAGGAAAAGGCAACTGGATAAACGTGTGGTTGGGTCCCTGGATCATAATGATCAGTTCTGCCCAGAAGTGATGTCGTTACTTTTGCTCACATTTCTTTCCTTAAAGCAAGTCACCCAGCTATAGTAGACAACTTATAAAGGGTTTCCCAGGTGTCTGGAAGGAAAGAGGAGAAAGATTTATAATAAAACCTGTTATTTGGGAAAGTATTTTGTAAGACTGAAGAGCAAGAGTTGGAGATTTAGCTCAGTGGTTCTGGAGCCTACCTAGCAAGTGCAAGGTCCCTGGTTCAATCCCTGGTAACCACATACTACAATACTGAGCATGGTGGCTCATACCCACTGGCAATCAGTACCATATACCACAAATGCCAGGCTTGGTGGCTCAAGCTTGTCATCCCAGCACTGGGGAGGCAGAAACAGGAGGACTGCTGAGTTCGAGACTTGCTTGAGCTACATAGTGAGCTCAAGGCTAGCCTGAACTACAAAAGTGAGACCCTGTCTCAAGAAAAAAAAAAAAAGACTGAAGAGCAAAGGCCACAAGGAAAAATATAAATAAATCTGACATAGTAATAGCAATACAAATAACTAAAATGTATTGACTGCTTATCATGTATCAAAACTCATTGTTCCAAGCATTTTACATGTTTACTCACTTAATTCTCACAATAACCTCATGAGGTAATGATATACAGAATATGACATATGGACCTCTGAATAATATAAGGGAAATATTACAACTTTAAACCTGGTAGATGTCTGACACACCAAGTTCGTGTTCTGTAAAATAGACGAATGAATCCTAGAAAAAGTGGAGGTTAAGAACAGAAAAAATTTAATAAGAGAAAGATAGCTTCTGTTTAAGAGAGAAAGAAGGGGCCCCAGAAAGTGGGTTGCCCACATATCCCACCTCTCAAGGGAGTTTTATAGAGCAAAGCCATGAAGTGAGGCAGGTACAAAGTGGGACAAAAGTATGGCCAACTAATCAGACTACGAATATAGTTATGTAGGTAGTATTGATTAAACAGGGATCAAATGGAGAAGCAAGTCACATAGCAAAGCAAGCATGGAATGGGCATGGAATTTTCTGCAAGGAATGGGACAGGGAGATTTTGGTTCTCTACTCAAGGTGATTGATGACTGTTTAGGTTTTTTCGTACCAAGAATCGAACTCAGAACCTGGTGCTTGCCAGGCAGGGGCAGTCCCACTAAGTCTGGATGCCTATTGAGAATATCAATCACTGCTATTAGTCCCTAGGGGAAGTATGTAGGTATAATCAATTTTCTTTTGTCTCCTAGCCAGGCCTTAAATGAATGCTAATGGGCCTCCAGACATAGCTGTGAGGTGTCCTTATCTTCTGCACTGACTCTCTCAAGGGTCCCTCCTTGTCTGGCTGCCTGTAATATTTTAACTCCCTTAGTTTTCTCTAATAGTATTTTCTGTTATTTCTCAATTTTACAGTTGAAACATGGAGAGGACTGGCTAAATAAATAAGTAGAGCTACTAGGCAAGGAAAGGGAACATAAGTAAAGAATGGGAAAGTTGGGCCAGAGATTTGGGTTAGTGGTTCCAGTGCCTGCCTAGCAAGCCCGAGGTCCTGCGTTCGATCCCTGGTAGCCACATACAACAATACTGGGCATGGTGACTCACACCCCCCCCAGCAATCAGTACCACATACCACAGTGCTGGGTGTGGTGGCTCACACCTGTAATCATAGTACTCAGTACTCGGAAGGCAGAGGGAAGAGGATTGCTGAGTTCCAGGCTTTCCTGGGCTACATAATGAGCCCAACCTGAACTACAAAGCAAGACCCTGTCTCAAAAAAAAAAAAAAAAAAAAAGGGGGAAAGTCAGGACTTGGTAAGTATGAAGAAGTGTTATGCTTGTTATACAGCAAAAACTAGCATTTCGGGTAGGGTAGGTTGGGTTCTTGTGATTGCACCTAATTAGTTAAAAGAAATCCTATTGTTTTTCAGTAGTTTTTTCTAGTTACTGTTTGGTGAGGGGGGTGTCATTAAAAGTTCATGATTATTTATCAACTTCAGTAGGAAATGAAGAGTTGTAATGAAATAAAGCATTCAATTTGGAAATATCCAAACTACGCTGTTTCTATAAGTTAAATTTTTTTCTTTTACACAGTGAACCAATTACACCAGAAACGAACATGTGAAGTTCTGAATGGCAAAATACACCACAAACACCATGTAGAAGTAGACTAGGAAAGGGTCTTTGCAGATTTATAACACATAAAGAATGGCTACAAACCAAGTTTTAAACAAATAGAAAACTTGTAGACAAACAGGCTACTTATGAATGAGGAAAAAACAGACTTTTTTCAAAGCTCATTTTTGTGCAAGTTGCAACTGAAATGCAAACTGAAACAACCATGACTTCTTATTTCACCTATAACAATGGCCAGTGAGGATACTGCTCAGGGACAGAGAATCCTGCTACCCTGCTTCCCAGCCTGAAAAAGAAATAAGATAAAGCAATAGATAGAATTTATTAAGCTGTTGCTATTTAAACATCATATACATGACATAGTGCACATGATGCACAAACCCCTAAATAATACAAGGGATATACTAAACTCTCAACCTGTTAGATATCTGAAATGCTGAGTGTGTTCTCTGAAACTGAAGAATAAATTCTAGGAACAATGGAAGTTAAAGAGTAGGAAGAATTTATTGAAAGACAGCTTCTGTCTAAGAGAGACAGAGGGAATACAGAATGTGGGTGTCCCACCCACCTCACTTCTCAAAGGTGTTTTATTGAGCAAATCTCTGAGATGAGACAGGTTCAAGGTGAGACAAAAGTATAGTCAATTAATAAGACTACAAGAATGGTCGCTTGGGTAATATTGACCCAGTGGAAACAAGGTGGATATGAGGTAGGACAGAACTGTGGTCAACAATAAGATCACAACAAGTATAGTCATTTAGATAATATTCATTAAATGGGGTTCAAATGAGGAAGCAAGCCACACAGCAAGCATACATGGAATCAATAAAGATTTTCCTGGAAAGAATGGGCAGGCAGGGGGGCAGTGCTCTTCCACCCATGTGATAGATACCTATTCAGAGTATCAATCACTGACGCTCATCACTAGGGGAAGTGTGTTAATATAGCAGTTCTTAGGCCGGAGGTTTAGCTCAGTGGTTCTGGCACCTGCCTCACAAGCGCAAGGTCCTGAGTTCAATCCCCGGTAACCACATACAATGATGGGTGTGGAGACTCACGCCCACCAGCAATCAGTACCACATACCACAGTGCCGGGCGTGGTGGCTCATGCCTGTAATCCCAGCACTCGAGAGGCAGAGACAGGTGGATTGCTGAGTTCCAGGCTTGCCTGGGCTACATAGTGAGCTCAGAGCCAGCCTGAACTATAAGAAGCAAGACCCTGTCTCAAAAAAAAAAAAAAAATAGCAGTTCTTCTTTTTCTTGAAGTCTGACTTTTAGTGAATATTCCACAATCATGGCCTGTGCTGAGGGTCCAGTCCTGTCTAACTGCCTGTGATATTCATAACTAACTTAGCTGCCTACAATAGCCTAGTTTTTGTAAACCAAAACTCTTGAGAATGGAAGGGACTCTGAAATAAAGGAGCTTATTGAGCCACTATAGATGCTAATGAAAGAAAAGACCAGGTCACTGAAACTACCAGCAACAAGCCTGGTTAGTATTTGGAAGCAGATCTGGAAAAACAATAAATTTTGAGGAAGGAAAGCTTAAATTGTTTACTTTGATCCTTGCACTGCTATGAATAAGAGGCATAGGCTAAGACAAAGAGGGGAAAGCTTTGGGGAAGGAGGAGGGTCCAAGAGAAGTACTTGTGACTTCTGGATTGGCTGGAGTTGGTCTGCAAAGTTTGTATGTAAACAGGGCTTGCTGGTCTTTGTGTTCTACAGTGAAAGGATTTAAATCAGGCTTTTAACATAAGTAGTTTCTTTGGTTCTTTGCCAGTAGCTTGTAACCAGTTAACTCTCTCCTCTAGCTTCGCGCTCTTATAATTGATTTAGGATATCTCAGAATTTTATTGAATCTACATGAAATTCTGTTGGTTTTTTTTTTTTTTTTTTTTTTTTTTTTTTTTTTTTTTTTTTTTTTTTTTTTTTTTTTTTTTTTTTTTTTTTTTTTTTTTTTTTTTTTTTTTTACTGGGGATTGAACTCTGGACCTTGTGCTTGTGAAGCAGCCCTAGGAACCACTGAGCTACATCCCCAGCCTGAGGTGTGCCTTCTGTTTTGTTTGGGTTTTGTTTTGGTACTGGTGATTGAGCTCAGGGCCTTCATACCGAGCACTAAGCCAGCTCTTCTATTTTCTTTTTCTTTTCTTTTTTAAATTTTAAGACGAGGTCTCACTAAACTGCAAAATTGCCAAAGCTTGGCTCAAACTTGCAATTCTCCCACCTCAGGCTCCCAAAGTGTTGGGATTGATTACAGGTATGTGCCATTCCACCTGGCTTGTACCTCTTGTTCTTATATTTTTCTTTTAAATTTTATTTAATTCAAGTGAGGCTTTTCAAGGCTGCAACCTATGCAACACATGGTAAGCAATATTGTGATATAAACAGTTATTTCCAAATTAGTACAAAACTTGGTACAATATTTGTTCAATTAGAAATGCACAGTGCTGGGGATATAGCTCAGGAGTAAAGAGCTTGGCTAGCATGTGCGTGGCCCTGGATTTGGTCACTCGTATTGGGAGGTGCAATGCACAAGCTGAAGGAGTAGATGAGGACTCTGTCCTTGTGGGCTTCACAAACATGTTTCCTCTCTCTGCTTTTCCTTTCTGCAGTCACTGTTCCTCTTCTCTCAAGTTATCACATGTCTACTCCTCAGGTATTAATTCAAGGAGATGAGCTGCGTGCTCAGCCTCAGGCCTCATTAGAATGCTATAGTAGGTAAGATGACCAAACTGAGCTGCATGGTGTAAACCCTGCTTTTTCTGCCATCTATTTGGTAAATGGTAACTGAGCAGGACACAAACCCAAAATGGCGGAGTCATGCCTCACTTCAGTGATGTCTTCACAAGCAAACAGGCTGCTTTTGGCAAATGGCTGGCTATTTCTCAGTAAATAGAAGACAATATCCCCAATGTTGACAAGTCCACTGATTTTCTACACATGTAGGCAGACTGTCCTTAGACTCAATCATAAACATTTCACCACAGATTTGTTAACCCCTTCAATGTCTATATCAGCCAGTTAGCTGATCAGGTCTCTGTCTCTCTCTTGATGTTAGACCATCTACTCATGGATGAAGTCCTTCTCAGCTAGCTGCTGTTATTTCACCCTCACAATATCACCCTATCCACACATGGATGTAATAAACTTAGCTTTTCCCCACTAGCTGCTAGACTCTGTCCCTGATTTTAGATTATTCACTGGAATAAACTTTTCTTTTCCTCACAAAAGCCTGTTTAAACAAGTGGTTTCAAATGCACCATGTGTAACAGGTAGTGCCTGATTTCTGAAGTCCAGGATCTGCGTTTAGACTTCTTCCATCCTCCCATGCATCAGGTGTCTTGACCATTTCTGCCCTATCCCCACTTTTCAGCCTGAGCAGTAGTTTCTGTACAACTTTTCAACATCAGGAAGATTCTGGCAAGGCTTCAAGATAGGTATGTTCCAGGGGAATGTTTCAGCTGATTGGAAAGCCATAGAGCTTTCAGAGAAATTTAAGAGCAAAAGAGTGAGAAAGGAAATTTAAAGTGGCAGAGATGAACAGCCACAGTTTAGCAGTTGGAGGCTGTTCTGTGAAATAGTATTGTGAGCCAGGCTTGGTGGCAAATGTCTGTAATCTCAGCTACTCAAGAGACTGAGGGAGGAGGATCACAAATTAGAGGCCAGTCTGTGCAATTTAGGGAGAACTTGTATCAAAGGAGGTAAAGTAAAAGGAACTGGATGAGCAGTTTAGCACTTCCTGAGCTTAACTCCCAATACAGGAGAAAAAGAGAAGGGAGGGGGAGGGGAGGAAAAGGAAAAGAGTATGTGATACTCTGGAGTAAAGATGGTTGTGGGAACTGGGACCAGTTCATGATTGAACCCTGCAGGCTGTGGCAGATTCACCAAATCTGGCCTATGGAGCCAGATAGGAGAATTCGCAGAGGAGCCTTCCACACATACTGCTTCCCAGGCACACACAGTTTTTTGGTTAGAGCAGGAAGTTATAACTAGAAACAAGGGTCTGACTGGTGGAAACACCTAGTTTAGTCACGGCGAAACTTTTACAGAC
>PVIC010041854.1:0-16042 GCA_004025085.1 Thryonomys swinderianus | reverse complement strand
AGCAATCCTTATGCCTCTGCCTCCCGAGTGCTGGAATTACAGGCTTGAGCCACCACGCCCGGCACTGTGGTATGTGGTATTGATGGCTGGTGGGCGTGAGTCTCCACGCCCAGCATTGTATGTGGTGACTGGGGATCGAACTCAGGGCCTTGCGCTTGCGAGGCAGGCGCCGGAACCACTGAGCTAAATCTCCGGCCCAAGACAGAGTTCATTCTTGACGTTGCTTATTCTGTGTTTCTATCTATATAAAGACACATATGCACCACTAGGATATCACAGTGTTTGAACTGTTCTAAAGCCTCCTGTGCTCTACCTGTTCCTTTATCCCTTCTACCTACCTCCTAGTAACCACTCATCTTGTTTCTAGACTTTGGCCCCTTCCATCCAGTTGGATTCACATAGTCCTTTCAGATGGGCTTTTAAGCTAAGATGCATTTAAATTTCTACATCTTGGGCCGGAGGGTTAGCTCAGTGGTTCCGGCGCCTGCCTCGCAAGCGCAAAGACCTGAGTTCGATCCCTGGTAACCACATATAATTCTGGGCGTGAAGACATGCCAACTGACAATCAACACCGCATACCACAATGCCAGACGTGGTGGCTCACGCCTGTCATCCCAGCACTCGGGAGGCAGAGACAGGAGGATTGCTGAGTTCGCGGCAGCTTGCCTGGGCACCATAGTGAGCTCAGGGCCAGCCTGAACTACAACGTGAGACCCTGTCTCAAAAAGCAAAAAAAAAAAAAAAAAAAAAATTTCTACATCTTTTCATACTACAAAGTCTCATTTCTTTTCGACATTGAG
The DNA here is from genome assembly GCA_004025085.1 of Thryonomys swinderianus. Classification (NCBI taxonomy): domain Eukaryota; kingdom Metazoa; phylum Chordata; class Mammalia; order Rodentia; family Thryonomyidae; genus Thryonomys; species Thryonomys swinderianus. The sequence goes on along the minus strand of PVIC010041854.1, from coordinate 15,242 downwards.
TCATACTGTATTGTCTGTATCCATTCATCTATTAAGAGACACCTCAGTTACCTCAGAATTTAGCATTACAAATAAAGTGCTATGAACAACTGTGGGTAGACACAGACTTTCAGCTCTTCCAGATATATTCTATGGGTTGTATGGTAAGAATATGTTTAGTTTTCTAAAGAAATGCCAGTTGGTCTTCAAATGTGGCTTTACCATTTCATATTTCATATGCACACTAATAGTGAATGACAACTGCTTGCTAGCATTTGGTGTTCTCAGTGTTTCAGATTTTGGTTATTAATATCTCCAGAGGGTATCTTCTCATCATTTTAATTTTCATTTCCCTGAGGACACAACATATTGGACAGCACATTACCATACATTTATCGATAACTGTACATGTGTTTTGTAAGGCATACAAATTTTTGGTCCATTTTTAAATCAGATTATTGTCTTACTGTTGAATTTAAAGAATTTTTTTTGTTTGGATAACAATTCCTATTAGATACTCTTTTCCAAATATTTTCTTATAGTCTGTGGTGTATCTTTCAACTTTCTTGACAGTGAGAATAAAATTGCTATTCTGAAAGATAATCCATAGGATGTAAGTTTCTGGGCTGATAAGATTTTTCCCAACACTTAAGTAATTCTTCTCTTTGTATCTATAGGTGAGGTGACTTCTGTCTGCAGCTGCTTACTGGGTTACTTTTTACCTGTGATTTTCTGGAGTTTAAAAGTTGCCTATTTAGGAGTTTTGGGGAATGTGTTCTTGGTGAACTCTGAGCTTCCTGTGTGTAGTTTGGCTTCTCACACTAACATGGGAGAATTGGTGATCGCTATTATTTCAAATATTTCTTTGATTCCGCCCTCTTTTTCTTCTCTGGCTGGAATCTGCATTTTACATGAGTGTTAGACCTTTTGTAGCTGGCCCACCATTCTTAGATATTACGTTCTGTCTTTTTGTTCATTATATTCTTTGTTTTGCACTTTTTGAAATTTCTATTGAAAGAGCCTCAGAAGTTGTGTCCAGTTTATTTTTTATTTTATATTAGTACTTATTTCCAGTATGTAATGTTTACATTCAACTTAGGTAGTAGATATATGTACTTAATACATTTTAATTCATTTGATCCCTTTCCTTTTTCCTCCCTTTCCCCCACCCTGTCTCTAGACACACATGATGATTATGTTCACTTTGGGTAATTGTTTTATGTCCATGATGCATCCTAATTCTTTCCACATCACCCCCCCCTTCCACTCACCCTCCATTTTTGTTCCTCTTGCCAATAGTAAAAGATCTATCTTCTTGTTTCATCCATCTGCCTTTTTTTTTTTCTTTCCGACACCAGGGATTGGCCCTTGGGCTTGGAAGGTACACTCACTACCACTTGAGCTAAATCCCCAGCCCCTTCCCCCATCTGTCTTTCATTTTTCTCTATACATCATTTACACTTTGGATTTTTCATCTGAGCTAAACCATATGGCATTTAAACTTGTGTGTCTTCATCCTTTCAATTAACATTATATTTTCAAGATGCACCTGTTTTCCTATCAATGATTCCGATTGATTCCTCTGTATATCTGAGAAATATTCCATTATATATAGATATCACGTTTTCTTTATTCATTAACGTGTTAATATGTTGCTTTTGGGTTGTAACTATTTTGAATTGTGCTTCTGTATATAACCATGCTCGCATATCACTGTAATATGATGTCTTTAACACTTTTGGAAAGATATCAAAACAAAAGATTCCCAGGAGAATGCCTGGTTCACATTTTTAGCATCTTGAGGAACCTCCACATTGATTTCCATAATGACTATACTAGTTTACATACCCACTGGTAATATAAGAGAGTTATTTATTCACTGAACTCCCAGAAGAATTTTCTATTCTTCCAGTTTTAGATGATTTATATTCTGTCTGGTATAAGATGAGATTTCAGTGCTGTTTTAATTTGCATTTCTCTAGTGGCCAGTGATGCTCAACATATTTCCGTGTATTTATTAGCTATTTGTACTTCTTCTGCTTCTGAAAAGAGTTTATAAATTTCTTTTACCCACTTTTTGATTGGGAGTTTTATTTTTCAGGGTCTGAGTTTTGTGAGTCTTTTACATATTTTAGCTATCGAGTGTTCAGTTCAATAGTGAACCCAGCAAAAATGTATTTCTGTTACAATGTTGTTGATTATACCATTTGGTTTTTGTTATTCTGTCTCATGATTTCCACCTTTCTGTTTGTATGGTCTTCTCTTTTTCAGTGCTGTCTATATTTTCATTAAAAATCCTAGTATATTAGTCATAATCATTTCAAAATCCTTGTCAAATAATTCCAAAATCCCTTCTCTATTTTCAGTTGGTTCCATTGCTTGCTTTCATCAGTTTATGGTTTTTTGCTTTTAGTGTTTCCTGCAATGTTTCCTTGATTCCTGGACACAATGTTCTGGGTAAAAGAAATTGCTATTAGTGGACTTTTATCAATGTAGTGATATGGGGTGTGTGTGTGTGTGTGTGTGTGCTGTAGTCCAACAGGTCTTCATCTTTTGTTCTCCATGTTGTGTCTCCGCTATGTGAATTTCAATAGTGTTTCTGTCCCCACCCCCACCATAGATGGGAAAGGAAGGCTGGTGAAGGCTGGAGTAGAGTAGAGCACTTCTCTTCTCCTGTGTGGAAGGCCAGCACCATTTGGATCTGGGTGTCTTCCTTCTCGAACACCAGTTAGGCTTAGATAAAACCCCAGAAGATTACACTGTGGTAAAGCTGTTCCTTCAGAAGGCAGATCTTGTTAAGAAAAACAGCACCATGTTGCATTTCCAGATGGTTCTTTTTCTCCACTCCTAAACGCACAAGGGAATTTTTCTCCGATATTTACTATGAGAACATGATCAAGTGCCTGAGGAAAACGCACAAAACATGAGAATCTTTCTATGACTGAGTCTCCCTGGAATTTTCAAATCTCACAGTTACCCTCACTGAACCTTCAACAGCTCATTAGTGACGGCTCAGATTTTTGAACCTTGACACGAGCTCCTGCAGAAGTCACAGCTGACGAGTTTCTGGCTCCACAAACTGTGTAATCCCTGTATCTGCCTGTCTTGGCTTTCTGGTTTTGAGGGCAGCAATTTCTTCATGATTTAATTTCTTCTGTATATCTCAGAAGCATTGAATTTTTATTGAGAGGATGGAGTGGTGATTCCAAGTTCCTTAAATGTGGAAATAGTCTCATTAATTTTCCTACTTAAGTATTCAAATTAGTGTTGGCAACCATACATTTCAACTAAAATTTTGATTTATTGCTGAAGTGGTGTCATTTGATAAAAGTGATTTAGAAAATTGTTTATCATTATCTATTGAAGTTGACCATATGTTTATTCAAATAACTACAAATTCCACTCCTGGATATATATTCAATAAATACATGTGTATTACATACACATTTCAACCAATGTGTATTACATACACATTCCAACCATGTATGTGCTAGAATGTTCTTTACAACAATACTATGGTAAGAGCAAATAATTTTGGTGGGACATGAAGTGGGATAAGGTACAGCATTTATAAATAGAGTATTGTCAACTGCTACAATATACATGAAATGCACAAACATGATATTAAGTAAAGGAAGCTTGACCCAGTGAACACACAGTATATGGTTTCACTTAAAGAAGCTTCTGAAAATGGGGGGGGGGAGTGTCCTTGTCTTGTTAAAACTCAAAACTGAAGTTACACTTTCAGAAGAAGTGGAAGGAGTAGGTTGGGTGGGGCTATGACAGAGGCTGCCAGGTACTTCCAATAGTCTACTTCTTAAACTAAGCAGTGACTATAGTAGGGAGCTTCACTTGGCCTCCAAACCTCAACATGGATTTATTCTCTCCCTCTTCCACTATCCAATTTCAATTCTCAGGTACCACCTTTCCAAGTTCCGGTGACATACAAGAGTATGACTCAAGCCTCCATAACTGTGTACTGACCATCTCTGTGACTAGCCCCTCCATTCTTATAACTATTGAATTGGTTCTTGGATGTCTGTTGATGAAATTATTTGCTTACTTCTCTTTCCATGATAGACGCTCCCAGAAAGAGAGAATTTTAATTTCCAAATGATAGAACACTCTTTCCATTTTGGGCCCACTACCATATGCACCCTTACATGACTCTTCCCACAAACTTCCAGTCTTTGAACTTTCAACCATTTTTCCAAGTAATTAAGAGAAATGGTTGAAAGTTCGAAGACCACATGGAGCTCATCATATACTCCACACCACTGACACCTCCAGGAGCTCAGTATCTGCTGAATCATAGGACCTAGGAAGGAAAATAGGTTCTCTCATGGACTTCACCTGCTTCAGAGGCCCTCCCTGATTCAAATAACAATGAGTTCTGCCAAGTGTGAATCTTGTTTGTCTTGCCTAATCAGCATGATGTCTGCAGATTATCAGAAGACCATGGTCTTAGACTACATTAGGACAGAATGTGAGGATGTTATATAACACTGGATAAAAACTCCAGATAAATACTGTACTTCTTTCCATATGAAGGAAATCTATTTCTGAAGCTATCTATTTAATCTATTTCTGAAGCTTCTTTTGGCTAGAATGAAAACAAATGCATTCTCAAAATCAATGGCTGCATATAAAGTACCTTGAACAATCCTCTCACACAGCAATATCATGTACTACTTGTATATATTTTTGGAAATTTACTACTTGTATATATTTTTGGAAATTTACCTTCATCCTCAAAGATTTATTTGGCTTAATCTCCAGGCCAAGAACATATTATGGCCACTATTCCAGTTTTCAATTATGTCATCCCAAGTATACTGTTGGTGTTCAAAGTAAATGACACAAAATTAGGTCTAGATATCTAATGGAATCACATAGCAAACTGGTTTGACTCAGGATTCCATTCCTTACCTGGTTTCTATAAGTTCCCACCCTTGGTAAGAGATCCATGAAAAAGTTTTGAATTTCCAGATTAAATGTCAGCTCCAACCCTATTTGATAGTCTTCAACATACACAAACAAACTTATTTCGCAGTGTACGGCCAAGTAAGTAGCTTTGAGTTTCTTAGAGAAGTCCTGAGAGAATCATCATGCTGTGCATCTGTTTCCATGTTTGTGTTGCAGCATCACTCTTTGCAGCGCTGAGTCCAGTTCAGAAGATGATGATGGCTCAAATCCAGAAACTGAGAAGATACCACGACATTTTTGAGGGCACGCAGTGGCTATGCTTAGTCTCATAATTCTCCATATTTCCTTTTTCTGATTACAGATGATAAATGGTGTTTTTAGAGTGAAAAAATATCAAGGGCTATTGTGAAAAATTGAGAGTATAATATATCTTCAGAGAACACTCCATCCACTCAGGACACTGGCTTCGTCTCGGTTTCTGAACTTGTTCACCTCTGCGTTTCCTCCCTCACCGTGTCTCCAATATGTAGTATCACGTGACAGGGCAGAACTGACATTACCACAAGTTGCTCCAACTTCCAAATCAGCACTTAGCTCTTTCTCCAGCATTTTGCCTGAATCTCCAAAACTTTTTGCACTTCATGGAAGCATCACAGATTTTTCACCTCATTATTTTTTCTTTAGCCTTTGCACATCTGCGTATTCCTCTTTAGGCCTAATAATGGCTGTTTAGTGTCAATCATCCAATCATTTCTTTATTCAAAATTGAGCAAGGTTAATGTATCCAGAAATCTTGGTATCAGAGATGGACAAATAAAAGAACAAATAAGATCCCTGTTCACATGTAGCATACTTACTTTCAATAGGCAGAGGCACATAATAAACATTTAAATATATCATCTTCACAATATATGCATCTATACCTTTACCTATTTTATATAGATAGGTAGGTAGATAGATGATATGAAATTTAAATTTACTAAGTAAATAATAAAATGCAACAAATTTCTGCTTTATCTGTAGCACGTGAATCAAATTTTGTATTTAATCTCAAGCTTTACATCATTAAAAATTAAATAACTGAATAACTCCTTTAACTTCTTTCATTAAAATGTTGAAATCATTTTTTTTTCATGGTACCGGGATTGAACTCAGCCCTTGTGCTTCCAAGGTAAGCATAGTACCACTTGAGCTAAATCCCCAGCCCTGGAATCAGTTGTGGGGAAGGAATCATTTTACCAGAGCAAGTGTTGCACAGCTACATAGACTATCATTATATTTATTGTGCACAACAGCACCTCTGGTGTGCACAGAGAATTACATTCAGATTTACTGCTAAGATTGTCATATTCAATTTCAAACACAAGTATACATTCTATATTTAAGTTTCAGTGAAATCCATGTCATGGAATTGTTGCAAGTTTCAGATACTAGATGTGCATCTATTACTGAAATGGAAAAATACTATGATAGCAACACTTATTAAAACTATTACTTTTAAGAATAAACCAAAATAAATACTAAGAACTTTAACTAAATAGTTCATTATATTTACAGCTATTACAACATTACAAGATTTCATGAGCTACAATTTTTTAAAACATTATATACAATTTAAACAAGGGGATATTAAGATTATATAAGAGTGAAGAACACTAATCATATTAATAGCATTACTAAAATTAAAAATTAATCTTTCAGAATAGCGTCACATTTTTTTTTTTTGAGACAGGGTCTCGCTTTGTAGTTGGCTGACCTTAAGTTCACTATGTAGCCCAAGCAAGCCTGGAACTCAGCAATCCTCCTGCCTCTGTCTCCCGAATGCTGGGATTACAGGCATGAGCCACCACGCCCGGCTAGCATCACATTTTTAATTATTATTTCTTAGTTTTTGCTAGATATTTTTTCAAGAACAAGTCCTATTTTGGTAACAGTACCACTTGGGAAGAGAAACTCAAACAAGAATTTGATTTTTACTAAAATCAAATTGATTGATTTGCCCATTCAGAATTTCATGAAAGAGTACAAAATCTCATATATAGAAACATGCCCATCACATCATTTTAGCTATACTTCATGAAAAACATAATAATAGAAAAATAAAGCATCAAAACCACATTATGTCCTCAATAAACAAATGAAAAAATGAAACATTACAGAAATAGCTAGAAAGAAACTCCATAAAAATGTGACAGTATGCAAGATACTGCCTTAAATAACGTTCTGGTTTAAAGGAACACATTATCTATTATTTATAGTATCTGAAAAACAAAGAATTTGGAGGATTTATAAAACTTATAAATTTTTTATTTAATTTCTTTTGGAAAACAAGTTACCAGTGTTATTTTTTTCTCATTATATTTTTCTATATAACATACACAAAAGTCTATGATACTATTAAATGCTTCCTTTTTCTGAATGATCAACCACTTGAATACAAAAAAACAACAGATGATTTTTTCAATGTTTGAAAACATGTAGACTCACAATGAATTCAACAATGCTTCATTTTTTTTACCTGCAAGCCAAGAAAGCAATATGGTGATTCCGATAGAAGAAATATCTACAAAACAGAAAATAATACTCTTCAGTTGAGTGTTTACAAAGTGTTTATAGTCCTGTGTAATAGAAATGAACTGTTGGTCATTATCAGAAAGACAGTAAGGCATTTTCATCATTGTTTTTCAGCCAAAGATAAATTTCTAACATATAAGAAATGTTGTTACTGCCTTGTTATACACTTATGTTCTAACAAGATGCAGTAGCAGTAATTATGCTTAAAAACAGATTTTAGAGCAAAATAACATCTTGTGCATTACTTTGCATGTAACAGTACTGGATAAATTTTTGTAGCAAAGAAAATAGTATATGTGCTGGAAACTATAAGTAAACTTGATAAAACCTGACAGTGTATGTATTTCTTACCAGGTAATTTATACATTTTAGTCCGAGCAGGTACTAAAATTAGTGTCTATGCGATGTAAGCAGCTGAGAAGTTAAGATATAATTTAGTTGTCTTTAAGTCAGTTTTAACTCCATTTCCATATTTCCTGTTCCAGGGTTTCTTGTGACAGTCCAAGCCAAATAACATTTTCCCTATTGTGTATAAAAAATAAAGTATATCAGAACTAAAAATAAGCAGTTTAACAAACCCAAATTTGTTTCTCAAAATATTTAATAAGCAACTTTTATCTAGCAGTTTAAATGTGTGATTTATTAGATTGTTTCACTAAAACTATTTCACAGAGATGAATGAAAGTTGGAAATCTATTGGGAATATTCCAATCATAAAACCCTACGTGAGCAAAGCTAGAAAAAAATCTCAGTCTTTGAAAGTAAGAATCTATTTAACATCACAAAGATGCAATACAGTTACTGTCAGAACAACTTGACAACTGAAAGGGCTGAGGATAGATGGGTACAATTCTGTAAGGTGAATCTTTGCAAAATTGATGACTATATTTTAATAATAAAATATAAAAGTGATAAAAAATTAGTCACAATTCATATCTAATATAATATTGGTGATTCTCAACTATGGCCAGTGATCAGTTTAAATACCTGAATATTCATGCAAAATGAGAACTCAGCATATCACATACAAGGTAAATAGAGGAAAAGAAGATAGGAAAGGGGGCCAGGAAGGGCCTAGGATGGAACTGTGCCTTCAGGGTAGCCCTCACCAGGCAGCATGCCACACATGATCATAAAAGAATTCCATGGATATCACTGCAAATAATAATGGTGATAAACAACTGATAATTTCCAGGACTGGCCACCAGACAAATGTGGCTAAAAAATGTGACTAAAACACGGTGGCCAAGTGGAGGGTTGGCAGGAGGTGAGAGCATGGAGACCAGAAATACAAGCACTCCTCATCTATCTAAAGACGTACCTATTTTCTGAATGAAGAGTCCCTGGCAGGTGTTGAGCTCGGTCATGATGAGAACTGGTTTGTGACACATCAGGACAAGGCAGCCTAGCAGGGTGGCATTAGATGTGGTACGAATGTAGTGTGTAAGAGACAAAGCAGGAAAAGCAAGTACAGGCAATGGGAAAACAGTGGCTTCGGTCAACCGATAGCAGCAAATCACAGTGAGAATTGCCCAGTTTCTGTTATTTTCGAGGGAAGGGGCAAAGGTATTTGCACATGGAAAGGATATGAAATGCAAAAACAAGATGACAACTAACCATGACTCCATGCTTTTATATTATATAAGAAGGGAGCTGCCACTTCTTGAGATGAGGATGAATGTGACCAGGAGTGGGTTTTACAGTAAAGATAGAAACTTTGCTTTAAGACATCATAAGTTTGGGTTATATATTAGACTTCCAAGTACAAACTTGAGCACTTGAAATTTATGGTCTCAGCAGGGAGGGTGCCAGGATGCGGAAGACGCCAAGACCAGGGGTAGAAGAAAGAACATTTCATTCCCTTTTGGATACTTTCAGTTTCTTATCCCTTTTCTTCATCCACCTACTTAATGGAATATCCTAACCTGTAATTAAACTCGAACATCCTGCTACAAATATAAGCCTGCACAAATAAGAAAGGAACAAAAATACACACCATCCACCCAAAGACTGCTATTAAGGACACTTTGGCCTTTCCTGAAAGCTCATCATCCTGAACTCAGTCCACTGTCTTCCTCTCAAATAGACAATTGTATTTCTTGTCCTTTCTCCTTACTCCTAACATCCCTTCTGACTCTCAGACATTGACCTTGAATCTTTCTTTGCTAAGAAAACAAAATCACCAGAAGTGACTATTGCAAAAAAAAAAAAAAAAAAAATCCCTTCATTAAACAGATTGACCTAACTTTCTGTCTCCTTGCTCACCTTTTTCAGTGGACAGAACTCCATGGCCAAGGTTCATTCTTCCATCCTCAGTGGATTGCTTTGACAGCACTGCACTAAAACTATGCTGCATTTTTAGCGATGATGACAAATTCTCGAACTTGAGGCTCCTTGTTTACATGTAGAATAAAATGTAAACTAACGAGAAAACTCCAAAATACCTTCTATATTTTCTGTCCTGATCGCACTGCCTGCAATTCTCTCTGTAACCCACTTCTTTCACACTTCAAACACTCGGACCCTCCCCCTCACCCACAGCCTCTCCCACCAGCACCCCTGGCTTTCTTAGTCATACCTCAACCATCATGCACCTCTCTCCCTCTTGACAGGATTTTGCTTGATGACTCACTAATCTCTGATTTCACTATTCATCATTGCTCTTTAAAACTCTTCCTCCACTTAAACATGTTGATATCCCCCAAAATACTCTGGAGCTCACACAGATAAGGAAAACACAATGTAATATGTACTACATTTCAGATTTGTAGGAGTAAAAAGTGTAAATTCTGGAGAGCTACAAGAGAAAGGAACATGAATGGGTTTTTCTCTTTTTCTCTAGGCTTTTGAAATGCATTTATCAATATGTTAACATAAAAAGCAATATAAAATAATTAGTGCAAAAACCCTTTGCATGTATCAAGTGATATAGTTTATGTAAAGCTTTGTATTGAAGAATGGGTGGTTTCCATTTCTTTAAAGGAGCTAAGAATTCAGCTCAGGGGTTCTGGAGCCTGCCTCACAAAGTATAAGGTACTGAGTTTGATCCCTGTTACCAAAAAATAAAAGTAAAAAAGCCCACTTCTTCAAAGGTAATGATGGAAAGTTCTGGCAGTGAAACAGAATGATTTAACATATGATTTAACATATTTGTTCATATTAAGAGAGTGAATGACAAGGATTCTTTGTGTAATATTATAATTATCAGTTATTTAATAAGGGGGGTAAGAAAACATTTTTTCCCAAAACAGACTATTCCTGAAATCCAGAGGCTACCCTCAGATTTTGGCTTCCTCAGAGCACAAATGTTCAATGAATGATAGTTAAATAATGTATATTCAGTTACTACTGCCAAGGTACTTATGGAGTAAAGAAATGGTTTTTCCTGTTTTTGTGACAAAGAAACTAAAGATTATATGAATTTCTCAAGGCCACACAATTAGCAAAAATATCTTTTTCCACCAGGCATGGTGGCCCACACCTATAATCCCAGCACTCGGGAAGCAGAGACAGGAGGATTGCTAAATTTGAGGCTTGCCTGGGCTACATAGTGAGCTCAGGGCCAGCCTGAACTACAAAGCGAGACCCTGTCTAAAAAAAAAAAAAAATTTCCAATACCCCTACACCTTAGTTTCAATTGGCCCATTAACTATTGACCAAACACTAATATTTTAAAATTTCACTTTATGTAATGAAGCAAGCATTAACTTTGTCAGTCTTAAATTAGGAGAGTTGCTAGCAATATGAACATGGAAAAGAAATCCTGAGAATTTTATCCTGAAAGGTAGTCTTTAGGTTTAAATAGTTGCCAGCTGATTCATTCTGGCATATTTTAAGGCACAAAATAATTTTTATGAAAACATTCACATTTTGTAAAAAAAAAAAAATCCCTTTTTTGAAAACAAATCCAAAATTGACAACTCTTGGAAATATTAGCTTGTAAATCTAAGCAAACAAAACAATTCTTTTCATAAATATCAGAACACTGAAGTGCTACCCAAGAACCTAATTTTGAATTTGCTACTCTATGCGTTGCATTTTCGAAATTCCCTTTGAAATCATATTAGTGTGGAGAGTTGATTATTTTGAGAGTCAGAAATGAAAGCCAACACAGCCGTTACTGTTTGACATTTAGAGATTTGCAGCCACCTGAGATCTCTTTGTAAATATTTATGAGGAAAAGTTCCCTCTGGCTTTTATGACATGAACATTTATTTGCCAAATCTCTGCTCTGGTTCCACATTTCCATCTTGGGGACACATCTTGAGCTCCCATGAATTAGTCCTCTGGATGAGCAGAGAAAGGCTTCATATTTTAGCACCCGGTTATCTTACCCAAGAGGTCAAAGGACTTCTGTGGAAGATATGTTTCCTCAAAGTGGTACCTTTGTTAAGGAGCTCTAAGGAAACAAAATAGCTTTCTAAATAAATGTGCATAACCAGTGAAAAAATAATGGGATGCCAGCTCATCCAGGTGTAAAACAAATATAAAGAACATCTACAGATCACAAAATAAAGCAAGGCAAATTATTGAACAAGGCTGTAATTCTTTACCATACAGTTATACTTCATCCAAATATTTTGCATTTCTGCAGTCGTGTGTATCAGTAACTTCTTCAAACATTCAAATGTCTTTCCCTATTCCTGTTGAGTCACGTATGTCATTCTAAAATTTAATTAAATTTTATTTTTTAAAAGGAGTTTACATGTAATCTTCTTTCTAAAGTATTTCAGCTCTGTACCTCTTAATAGCATACCAGAATTCTTTCTGGTCTGTGTAAGTCTGTGCAGTGTTTACACAGTGAATAAAAGAGACAAAAAATACAACAGAGCAAAGCAAAAAATACCAAGACAGAATAGTTTCAGTGAGCAGCATTTTTGCCTTCTGCCTGAAGAGAACAGGCGATGCTGTGCACACACTGAAGCATCCCAAGCCCAGGCCTCCTCCCTGCCTCCTGCTCTTCCTACTTACGTGACTGTATGTCCCTGACATGGTTGCAAGAGCATCTCCCATCCCTTGAGCTCTTCGAAGGCTTTCTTGCTGCCTCCTTGTTAGTAGGGGCAAACTACTTCCCTTACCTTGAATTTGTGTGGTTTTAGGACTTCCTAATTAAAAAAACAAAAACAAAAAATACTGCAACTCTCACACTTGCCCAAGCAGAAACATAAAAGAGATCAGATTTCTGCCAGTTTGCTTGAACACACGCTTGAAGCCCTGAGCTCCCACGTCAGGAGTCCAGCGAACCTCGGGCAGCCCTGCAGGGCAGCTGAGCCATACGGAGCGGTCACACACAGGGTGGTCACATTGTCTTCACCTTCTGTTCCTCCCAGCGCAGGCACCAGGCAGATAAGTGCACTGGCTTCCAGGGGACCCCAGTCCCCACCATCAGCTCACCTGGAGCTCCTGCATCTTTCAAACCACGAGGCTGTGGACATCACAGACAAGAAATAAACTGTCTCCTTAGGACTCTTTATTCCTGACCAGGATGCGTGAATATGTTAATTTGGCTGTTTTAAACTATTAAGTTTGAGAAAAGCTGGTGCACAGCAGCAGTAGGAGGAATAAACTAGTAGAGGAATTTCAACTCCGGATCTAGTCTCCCTGTGGTTTCGTCCCACAGTGTTGCCAGCATCTGTCTTCAAAAATGAAAATTCAACTTGGTAATTACTTTTTTTATCAACTCTCCCCTTTCAGCTCCTCCTTGAAGTATAATTTTTTTGTTTTCACCTTCAGCTGGGCCCTCATCATGGGTCAACAGCTCTTGAATTAATCCTGGACAATCATTTATAAGTCACTATTCCAGGAAATATCAAAAAATTATATTGTCACTGACCTCATCAAGAAAGCTATTGATATTCAGGGAGAAATTCCCTCAATTATCAACTCTATTCAAATTGACTTACATAGACAAATATTTTGCCCCTTCAGTCAGATAAATGCTGTAAATGCTTCTCATGATGGAGTCATATTCCAACAAATTAACTCTAAATTGTGGATACCATCAGCATTTGATATTCCTAATGTGCCAAGCAGGATAGCTTAGCAATACAGTACATCAGAAAGCAGATCTTGACTTCCCCTCATAAACACGAATGACTGGGAGTTGTGTTCACTGATATGCACATCGTTGGAGAATATTATACTCCTCATTGACAGTCTTGGAAAAGATCAAAGTTTCTACTGAATGCATGTTACTTTTATATCAGAAGCAAGTCAAAAAACTTCAGCAGAGCCACGTGAAGTCAGGGACACCCGTAGTCTCTCTCTCTTCTGTCCAAGGCAAAGGATTCAATTCTGTATCATTTATTTCATTTGCCATCATCACTTCTTTAAATGTAGGCCAACATTTACTTTCTTGTCTAAACCTTCTAAGTCTCATTAGCTCTTGACCGTCTAGCTGAACTGGTAAGAATGCTTACACTGTGTCCATAAGCCCTACCACAACAGATCTCTCCACATCCTTACAAGCACCCTCCCTTCAATCTCTGACCAACTGCATAACTTGAGTACTAATTTCCCATTCCTATACGAAGGCTCTTTTGGCCTGAGATTTTTTGAAAACCCTCCTATGGACTGAAATCTCTCAACTCCCTGAAAACAAATGACTTCTTTGACTAACAGAAGAATCCTGTCAGCATGAGGAGAATCTCAAGCCAGCCTCCAGTTAGAGAGGTCCACTTATTTCATATGTGAAAGCTATGCCAGCTGACCCCTCTTCCAGAAGAGGCCAGACCAAATATCTGGCCTACAGAATTGTGAGAAAATTAATTATCGTTTCAACCCACCAATTTTCATGGCGATGAGGTTTGCAGCAATATAACTGATGTCGTTCATAGCCAGAAGTGAGCTACTGCTGCAAACACTCTAAAACAAGTGGCATTAACTTCGAAATCATCCAAGTGGAGTCTGGAAAGTCATCAAGAAAACTACTAACTGGCAGAGGAAGAGAGAGAACATTTCTATATCAGGCTACAAAAAATGGTAACATCTCCATAAGAGGGCAGAGAAACAATTGTCAAACTGTCACTTGTACAAACTTGGAAGACAGAATACAAACCTAATGAAGTTGAGGATTTAGCAAAAGGTATTACCAAGCAAACAAAGATAGAATTGTTGCAACAAAGAAGGAATTGTTGCAAAAGCAGAATGGTGAAAAGATATAGAATGCCTGGACCTACCTATGTTTGGTAAATAAAACTCTACTTCAGTTCTAGTCTGTTAAACAAGAGCTTCTAACAGTAAGAAGTGGCTTTGGGCTAAAGATCAAAGTGAAGATATAGATGGAAGATTATTAATACTTAAGAAAGATTTAAAATAGGCTATAGTAGCAGTTTTTATCTAGAAAAAAGTAGTAAAAATTTTAAGGATCCTTAGACTATCAAAGCAGAGACATTATCTGAAAGGAAGAAAAAATGTGATTTTTATCTAATACAGTGGATTATAATACGATGCAAAGGAAACCCACAAAATAATTTAAAGATGATATAACAATAAGGATTAAAATAGACTTAGGCAGTGAAAATAGAAAAGGACATGGCAGAAAAATAACAACACAAGTTATTTCTCATACAGATGAGAAGTTACCTCATAGGGCAAATCCAAGAAAACCAGAAGGCAGATCCAGCAGGCTCAGAGAATAATAACTAAGGACTTACTTGAAGAATCAAGTATTCCTGCTGCCTCCAGGCTGGCAAAGCCTGGTAGCTCGTGCCCTGTGAGATTCACAATTGCTCTGGCCTAATGACTGATTTCTCCTTGTTGCT
>PVIC010041853.1:0-16040 GCA_004025085.1 Thryonomys swinderianus | reverse complement strand
GCTATTTGCTATTTATTGTTGTGCCTCATTTCTTTTCTTAACCTGCACTGTTTTAGACCACTTGCTCCTCAGCACCCTACATTAATTTTCAAATTCTACTATATTTTTATGTGAACTCAAATATTACACTCTCAACCATGAAAATATTAACTTGGCTCAATCAGGTCTCAATGACAAAAATATTATCTTGCCTTATTTTATCAGTGTATTAATATTAAAAACTGATTATTTTAATAGAAATTTTTTTCATCCATTTTTACCTCACCACCTTCATAAAAATGAAACCATTCAAAAGCTTTTAACCCTTTGTAAAATTTAAGCATTTTCTGAAACTACTTAGAATTTTATACTTCCAGGTTATTGTAGGATTTCCAGATTTTCTGTATCTCTGTCTTATTTACTTTAGGGTTAGAGCATAAATTGTCAATCATGGTGTCATTATCTGTTTATGTCTTAAGTGTGTATGTATAACTATATATTTACATGAATGTGTATATATTTTGGGTTTTTGTTTAGCATATTTTCAAATTCATCATCTTTTATTTAACATAACTGTTTTAATTAATTAAATTATCACCTGATAAATGTATATCCATATGCTCTTATTTTTCCTTGATGTGAGAATATTTATGAAATGAATTTTAGGAGTTCTTGGTGGAAATACACACACAGAGGGGCTGGGGATATAGCACAGTGGCACTAAGTCTGCCTTGCAAGTGCAAGGTCCTGAATTTGACCCCCAGTACTGCAAACACACACACACACACACACACACACTCACCATGCACACACCACACACTGCCCTCCTTCCCTAATGGATGGACAATATTTTGACTGAACATAACATTTTTGTCTCATATTCTTTTTTCGCCATGATTCAATACATGACAGCATGGATTCACACCCTATTTGCTTGCATAACTTTGGACTTATTTATGCAGAGAAAGTTGTACCATTTTTCTGGCTTACAGTTTCTAAATTACTCTGACCATCTCCTACATCATTATCAACCTCTGATTTTATATATATATATATATATATATATATATATATATATATATATATATATATATATATATGACTCTAGAGTACAAATAAATATTATTTGGCACTGTTAAAAATGTTTTCACCATAACATATTATTAAAAATATGGTTGCCTTCACTTCATACTTATGTACATCATATTTGGAAAATATGATATGGAAAATCAGGTGGTAATCCCTGTATAGTTAGCAAACACAATTCACAAGTCTTTTTTTTTTTTTTTGAGACACAGTCTCGCTTTGTAGTTCAGTCTGGCCCTGAGCTCACTATGTAGCCCAGGCAAGCCTCAAACTCAGCAGTCCTCCTGGCTGCCTCCCAAGTGCTGGGATTACAGGCATGAGCCACCATGCCAGGCACTGTGGTATATGGTATTGATTGCTAGTAGGTGTGAGTCACCACGCCCAGCATTGTATGTGGGTACTGGATCAAACTCAGGACCTTGCACTTGCGGGGTAGGCGCTGGAACCACTGAGCTAAATCTCCGGCCCCACACAAGTCTTCTTTTCTTCCATATGCCAGGTGTACTGAAAAATGTTTATTCCTTCTATCTCTAATAAGTGCAATGTACAGAATCTGCCACTTTAATTCAGTGAAAAGGTTGAGCTATCTATTTTGAGTCACTGAAAATTCCTTTTGGTCAATTACAGAAGCTGGCTATGAGGAAGAAAGAATCCTTCCAGGAAGGCAAAAAACATAAAAATTACAAAGAAGATATGTAACTCTCTAGTATCGTTTCCTTTCTTAAGAGAATTTTTCTAACTTCAGTGAATCCTTACTCACCTAGGCCTGTAAGCCTGATTGGCTTTAGAGAGAGCTAGGGGGATTAGTAAAACACACTTACAGACATGTCTGAGTGGATCATGGGGGCATGACATTTGAATCCATACCTGTTGTCTTGCCCTTTCTTTTCTGGTGTTATCTGTATGCTCCACTCCTTGGTCACCCTGAACTAAGCAGTTTTGTTCCACCACATACATCCATCGTGATGTTCCTGCTTTGGAACCAGCTGACAATTGACTGAATTCCATGAAATCATGAGCCATGTAAACCTGTCTTTGTTTGAGTTGTGTCACATGATTGTTCTCCACAACAGGAAAGCTGTCCAATACAGAACATTGCTACTGAGATGGTGTCACTGCTGTGACTATACCTGACAGTGTGGGTAAGAAGCATTTAGAACTGGCTTGTGAAAAGTTTGATGATACAGACTAGAAAGACTCTAGAATACTATAAACAGAGAAAGTTGGTTGATTCTGTTCAGACCTCAAAAGTCTGAAACACTGATAAAAGTGGACAACAAAGACCTGGCTCAGAAGGTTTCAAGTAAGAACAAGGACTCTATTAGAAACTGGGCCAGACTCCATATCCGTTATATTATGGCAGGAAAAACTTTGTTCTGCATTTTCTTCATATCTTAAGACTTTGTTTGAGGCTGGATTTAAATGTGGCAGACTAATAAATCTAGTGAAGGAAATTTCAAAGCATCAAATCACTCTAGCTGTAGCATGAGCACTGCTGAGCACTGTTGGATGTTTTTAAACAGATTTACAAAGAGAATCAGAGGTCAAAAGGAGAATAAAATTTTTTTATAAATTAAATTTGAGTGAAAAGAACCATGTATGAAGTTGAGACCAAAAATGTGGCTACTAAAGAAATGAGCACCATTACAAGAGTCAAAGTATTTTCAACAGATATAAGAATAAGATGTTTTAAGTTACTTCAAGAATCAGCAAGATCCAACTCTTCACAGGCTCAAGGGTGCAAAAATTTTAATCTTTCATTTGAGAAAAGAGTTCTGGGTCCCTTGCAAGAGAAGGACTATCAGAGGCCTCTGCAATCAGGGTCCAAGGAGGCTTTCCTACTGCTTCTGCCGATAAAATATCTTGCTGTCATCCACATGGTACTGCTTGTTTAAGAATAGAGAATGAGTCATGGGATCAGATCTCCTACCTAGATTTAAAAAAAAAAAAAACCCTGGGAGGCCAAGGAAAGATTACCTGAGAGGAAAATAGGTAAAAGCTATGGAAATGAAGCCAAAGGTATAGTGGAAACCTTAAGAAGTTAGAGATTCCAGGAATATAAAAAGTTAAAAAAAAAAAACCTGAAAGCCACTAGTGGAGACATTCCTGTGAAGAAACCAAGCAAGATGCAACCAGCATGGGGTGTACAGAAGGGGCCCCTGTGCATTATAGAACTCACATCTTACCACCATGTATCCAGGATGCTGGAGGTAGAGATGGAGGATTTAATGTTTGCCTTGCTGGGTTTCTTCACTCTTCTGTTCATGTAATTTTCTATTTCCCCTGTTATTTACTTTTGGAATAAAAAGGTTTACCCTGTACCATTGCACTTGGGATTAATTTGTTTTTAGAATTTTAAAGGAGTTGGGATGTCAAACGCTTGTTCTCAGCAATAGAAAAGCTGATGAACTCAGTACAGTGAGTTAAGGTTGCAAGTGGAAATAGGGTTGCTAGTTGCCTTTGAATGGGGAAGTTATCCTGGATTATCTGTATAGGCCCAAAGAAATCACAAGTGTTCTTATAAGTGAAATCGAGAGAGAGAGAGAGAGAGAGAGAGAGAGAGAGAGAGAGAGAGAGAGAGAGAAGGAAAGAGAAAGGGAGAAAGAAGAGACAAGGAATGAGAAAGAGAGGGAGAAAAGGAGAGAGAGAGAGAGAGAAGGATAGGAGGGGCAGATGATAAAATGACAGCAAAAGCAGAAACCAGTTGCTCTGCGTGAGATTCAGTCTACCCCTGTTGCCTTTAACAGTTTAAGACTTGTGAAAATTGGAAGGGGGCATTGACCTAAGAACTATGGGAGACTTCTGGAAAGTTGAAAGGGAAGGAAACAAATTTTCCCTTAGATCCTGCAAGCAAGAAAACTTCCCAGATGACACTTCAGTTTCAGCCTGGTGAGATGAATTTTAGATGTCTGACCTCAAATGCTGTATTTGTGTGTTTAAGCCAGCACATTTGTGGCAATTTGTTACAGCAGCAGTAGGAAGCTGAGAGAAGGATGAAATCACTTTGAAACTAAATAACCGCATTTCCTCTTTCTTCACTTCCTAATTCCCTCATCACTGTTTCCCCCAGTCCCTTCCTCACAATCCTTTCTAGGCCTCCCCGAAGCCTCCTTCTCTTATCTCCTTTGTTCTGCTTTTTTCTACCCTTCTGTTGGACTATTTCCTGGAAATTTCATTTCCTTTTTTCCTTTTCCTATTTTTTTTTTACTGTCTTCCCTTGTTTTCTGTTTCCCACATCATTCTATCATACTTCTTCTTTGGAAGGATGTGGAACTCAAAGGTAGATGGCAGACAGCATCAGAACATCTGTGTTCGCCTAATATGTGCTTTTCTTTTCAGAAAGAAGTTTTACTGAGGTCCATTGAGTGCCATGAGAAACCAACGAACATAAACATTGAAGGAAAGATCTACAGGACAACTGGAGCAATGCACAGCTCCTAGTAACCTTAGCCCCATGAAAGCATGAGTTTGGCTGCAGTATGTTCCTGTTTATCAGGCTTGATCTTACTGAAAATGCTACCTCATGAGGGAGTTTCTCAGAGTGGAGCTCTTGAAATGCAAAGTTGTCTATCCAAAGGTGTAAGTCCATTTAGAATAACTGAATACCCAGGATTGAAATTCTACAAGAGTTTTTTAATTAAAAAACTACCAGATAAGAAAATTCTATAAGACACTAAATGGGAGATAAGCCAAATTGTGCTAAAATAGAAGCTGACTTCTGGAAAGTTGCATCCAACTTTAACTGTGAAATATCATGCAAATTTTAAATAACATTTGGGTTTTGTCCAAGAGGTCAATCTAGGTAGAAGAAAAATAAAAAGTGCTGTGTCCTTTCTTTCCCTCTCATTGCTGATTTCTGCCTGTTTGAAGAACTACATCTTTGCACAAGATTTTTGACATGGCTTATCCTCCGAATGCTTGTAAAGATCAGTAAAGAAGAAATAACAGAGATTGCTTATATGTTGGTTCATAACATGTTTACAAAAAATAATCATGGGGCCAGAGGGTTAGCTCAGTGGTTCTGGCGCCTGCCTCGCAAGCGCAAGGTCCTGAGTTCGATCCCAGGTAAACACATACAATACTGGGCATGGGGACTCACGCCCACCAGCAATCAATACCATATACCACAGTGCCGGGCATGGTGGCTCACTCCTGTAATCCCAGCATTCAAGAGGCAGAGACAGGAGGATTGCTGAGTTCGAGGCTTGCCTGGACTACATGGTGAGGTCAGAGCCAGCCTGAACTCAAAGCAAGACCTGTCTCCAAAAGAAAAAAAAAAAAAAGATAATCGCATGACAACCCATTATGCCCTTTCAGAGGAAATCATTAGCAAGCCCACGTTGAATAGAGACACTTACAAAAGGAAAGGAGATTGGTGACAGGTAAGCAGAAGTCTAGGGACAGTTGGAATTTGTTTGGATCAAAGGTTTTCCTAACTCTATAATGTTTGAATTGTATTATGTAAAAGAAGGCATTAGTGATTCCCACAGGGTGAGGTTTTAGGAGATCACTGGGAATGTGGAAAAGACAGTCGCCTAAGTCTAGCCCCATAAGGGAAATTTCTGGTCTTTAACTTTTGCCTTGAAGATGATTATGAAAATAATGATTCTGAAGCCTTGTTTACACTTGAGATAAAATCTCTGCTCCTGGTCATGACCCCTGCCTCTGTATCTCCATCTTCATCCTGCATCTGTTGACATATACTTCAGTTATGTCGGCCTCCTTTCTACTTCAAACCTAAGAATTTTAAATGATATCTTGTTTCATTTGTGCATATCCCTAATCCATAGAAGAATAAGCTCTTTGAGGACAGGAACCTTTCCATCTTTGTCCTCTCTGTTTATCCCATGTACACAACACAAGAGAAGACATTTTTTTAAATGAATGAACAAAGACCCACAATATAACACTTACCATGGCCAATCACTAAAGTACAAGGCATATCCTAAGTCTTAAATACAGAATTTTACTGCAACTTTAGAAAGAAATATGCTATGAATTCTTTAAAATTTACCAATAAAGTGTATGAATATAGTTTTTATCCTCGGGGTTATGTAAACATCTCATTACAGTTTGCTTTTCATTTTCCAAATGTATTTCTTTGTAAATTCCGGTAGATGTTTATGAGTTTCTGTGCTCCCTTCTCTGATTCCCTTTTGTTCTTTGCTGAAGTTATAGAGTGGCTACTTCAGCACTGCATTGGTTTTATACAACTAAATCTATGTTTACTTGGGAATTAGGCAAATTACAATCTCAAGAAAACAAACCTTGTCTTCACCTTAAGGAGCAGGCTACTTGGAAATAAGTGAGTATTAAGGAATGCCTGCTCCAAAGAAGCTCTGACAAGAAGGACAATTCTGGACTTACTAATGTAAAAAAGTGTCTAGAATTAAGGTTTCTTAAGAGCTCTCTGTAATGCATGTTGGCAGATAGTAATCTTCTGAGGCCAGCACAGCACATAACTTATAGTAGTCCAGCTCAGGGATCAGAATGAAAGCAGCGTGTCCCCAGGGCCAGGAAGGTGCCTCCTCACAATAGCCCTCAATTCCAGAGGCAAATCCACTGGACACTTCCTATCCACTCATCAAGGAAGAAGGAAAGCGAGAAATCAAAAAAGGAAGAAGAGAAAAAAGGGCTGGGGAGGAGAACTAAAATGAGACAAGGGGCTGGTGATTTAGCTCAAGTGGTACCTCACCAAACTTGGACACACAGGCCCCGAGTTCAATCCCTGGTACCACAAAAAATAAAATAATAAAATAAAATAAGACAACAAAAAGGTAGGAAGAGAAAGCAAGAGAATATAAAATTTAAAAGAAGGGTACAAATATATGCAGAAAAAATATTTGCACGTGAATGTAAATAATGGCCAATGTCTCAGGAATCCTGGTTCTCTGCTCTCTGACTGTGTGGTTACCAAGATGCCTTTCTATCATATCACATTAGAGAAAAGCCTGAGGATTCACTCAGGATGCAATGTCACCTTCAGGCTCACATGTTAGGGATAAGGGATTGGATGACAGTATGGGTGATGACCTAGATATTTATTCAGTTTATGTCATAGTGCTTCTCCAAGAATCCTAAGACTATCAGGGCTGAGAAGGAGCTTCCTGGGGAAAAGTGAGCCATGAATTTCACTTCTGAAAGACCTAAGTACAGAGCTTCTGCAGGAAAGGACACCCTTGAGGTTAGAAAGACAAATCTCAAGGGGATACTCATTGCACACTTACTATGGATCTAAGCCCTCACAGTAAGATCATGAGAAGAGGCTTTCAAGAAACCAGTACCCTTTGGGAAAGTAGTGATATGCACCAGGACTCTGACTTCTAATCCCAGATCCCATGTCATAGAGGGATGCATGTTTTGTAGGGTGCACCCTCCTCCTGCTCAGCTCAGGCTCCCAGCCCTCATTTTCAACTACTGTCCACCCTGAGCAGGTTCCTAGGAGCCAATCACTACCCAAGGGAAATCATTTTGTTCCCTATGACTTGAGGTACCACAAACAAGCTTAATTTTAAGAGTAAAGGAGGACATTCAGTTATAATGATGAGATTCACTCACTGTTCATGATGCTTCTCACACTGAGCACAGGATCTTTCAGGCCAGGCTAAGTCATTTTCCCAGGATTTTAGAACTGGTAGAGTAGAGCTGTCTTTATTATTTTTTTCTTTTTGCCAGTTCCATGGATTGAACTCAGGCCCTCATGTTTCCAGGGTAGGTACACAGCCACTTGAGCTAAATCCCTGATCCTATGTTTATTTTCTGTAGTGGGTAAAACCACTAGATAGCAACTTATGAGTGTTTATGTTCTACACAACACGTCCTAGACAACATCTGACAACAAGAACATCTGACCTCCACCTGGGATCCCCAGGTGCCTACATCCAACTCCACAGTGCCTTGGATACTCTTTCTGTGGCATAAACTTCCCCTTTGAAGAAGAGCAGGGGGTAGGGAAAGATTTAATAAAGACTGAGAAAGTATCTCAAAGACACAAACTTTATACTCACTGACACAGTTACTTGAAGCTTTTATGTCAGCAGTCTCCAGGTCAACATCTTCTAGTTCCATCCATTCTGAACAAGGATGTATAGAGAGCCTGATATGGTCCCACTCCTGGGTGGTTTCGTAAACAGAAATAAAACAGACTATTTGTCTGCTCTGCAGTTCCCATGCTAGCTGGGGAAACATGTAATGGACAAATAAGTGAGTAAGGTAATTAGAGACAGCAAAAAGCAGTAAGAGGATGAATCATAATGACAGAATAGGGAGTGGCCGCAGAAAGCACACTCTGGCTAACATGGTCAGCAAACCTTTTTGAGGAAACAGTATTCAAACTGACATCTTATTGATAACCAGGTTTTTAATTAGCTCTACTCTGTGCTCTGCCACTGTAAAGCATTTCACCCACGTCAAAGACTAAAAGGGACATTTTCCTCTGACTCTGTCTCATCTTAGTCTCAGTAATATCACTATCTGATTCACCTGCCAACAGAAATGTTCAATTTCTTCCTATGTTGATTTGCATCTAAAATATCCCCCCAAAATATCATGGCTTCATAAGTGAGGCTTTCAGAAGGAGATTTGATCATAGGGTGCTCCACTCATCTGTAGATTCACCTGGATGGTCAACCATGGCATGCTGGTTGGTGGCGAGTGCTGGTCAGAAGAGGGAGTCACAGATGAC
Organism: Thryonomys swinderianus; assembly: GCA_004025085.1. Taxonomy (NCBI): domain Eukaryota; kingdom Metazoa; phylum Chordata; class Mammalia; order Rodentia; family Thryonomyidae; genus Thryonomys; species Thryonomys swinderianus. The sequence continues at coordinate 7,291 of PVIC010041853.1, read as the reverse complement.
GTGACCTGAAAGGGTGTGTTCTTATCCTCATTTCTCTCTCTGTGTCACTCCTTCTCCATCTCTGTCTCCATTTCCCTCACTCTCTCCTTCTCTCTCTCCATCCCTTCCTCCCTCATTTCCTCTCTCCCTCCCTTCCCATCTGTCTGTCTCTCCCTGCACCGCCCTCCCTCTCTCTGCTTTCTGGCAGCCACAATTTAAGCAGCTTTCTTCTATAATCACATTTCTGTTTTGGACTGAACTTGCCATGAGAATGGATCCTCTGAAGCCAGAGGCCAAAAGAAATGCCTACTCCATTAATTCCACATGTCAGGCATTCGGTCCTGTGACAGGAAAGTGACAAACATGCTCTCTTTCCTTTATCTATAATTTTTTTGAATTGGGAATTGATTCCTGAGCCTTCACTCTAACTCTTTTTTAAGTCAAAGTTGATATTCTCCTGTCTCAGCTTTCTAAGGTTCTGGGGTTTCAGGCACGTGCTACCACATCTGTTTTTTTTCTATTGTCTTTGATTATCTGCTAAATACTATGAGACCTACCTAAAAATGATCCTCAATATCAGTTGCTAGGATGAACAATGACCGTTCCTCTATGCATCCCAGTCCATGTGAGTACCCCAAAGACAAGGAATGTATCTGCACATTCACTGCTGAACCTCCAAAGTCTTCCATAGCTCCTAATTTCATTTTGGAAATATTTTTTCTGAGACAGGGTCTTGCTTTGTAGTTCAGGCTGGCCCTGAGCTCACTATGTAACCCAGGGAAGCCTTGAACTCACAGCAATCCTCCTGCCTCTGTCTCCTAAGTGCTGGGATTACAGGCATGAGCCACCACAGCTAGCAGAAATCATCTTAGTTTTTCTTTTTTTCTGTAGGATAAAAGCTAAACCACCTCAAATTAACCCCTTTTTCTCTACATGCAGACTTCTGTTATCTCTTCAGTCACTCTCACCTAACATACTCCATACTTTTCTTCTTTCTTTCACAATCCAGGGTCTTTTAACATTTGCTGTGTTGAATACCTTGTTCATATACTGAGGAAAACTATCATCTTAAGGATCCAGCTTAACATCATCTCTTTTATAGGGACGTCTTGGAATTCATAATTTTCCTCACATCTTCAGATATTTTCACATCCATAATCATGAATTGTCATTCTATTCTTGCAATGCTAACTCACTGAGAATTGCTCTAGGCAAGAAGTTTGATTCCTGACAGTGTGAACTGCCCAATTTTTATGGCAGAGCTAGACACATAGCAGACACCCAAGATTTTACAATAGGAGAGAAAACATGTGACTTCTACAGCTTCATTTCTAAAAGTAAATGTTATAGACATTGATCAGCTGGCTCTGTACCTTCAATTCCCCGATCAACTAGAGAGTCTAATAGAAGTTAGAATGTTCAGTTACACTGCACATCCAAAGGTATCTTGAAGTCTTCATCTGTATCATGCTGATATGTATTGTGTTTTCACCATGATCATTTGAGATCAACCAATGTGGGTCAGAGAATGTCACAACTACTTGGAATTAATAAACACTCACGTACGCACAAAGAGCTGGTCATAATTCATTCTGGATTTTTTAAATCTCAAAGACCAAATCCTATACTACACAAACCATTTCAAAGTAGATTAAAAGTATTGGAACTAACTTTCTCATTTCATATTCAGAAATAAATGTGACTTTCATAATCAAATATGATGCTATGGGCAAAAAATTGCATCATGATAGTTTAATCTGACAATGGTAATTAGTACTAAACTATTTTTTCCAGTTCACTGTAACCAGACCCCACCCTGTTTATTTACTGTGACCAGAATGACTTAGTCTCTAAACAGAAGATAGTTTTAGCATAGCACACTATACAATAAAACTTAATTTTGTGTGTACAAATTTATCTCCCAAGTGGAAGTAGCTTTTTTTTTTTTTTTGAGACAGGGTCTCCTTTGTAGTTCAGGTTGGCTCTGAGCTCACTATGTAGCCCAGGCAAGCCTTGAACTAAGTGATCCTCCTGTCTCTGCCTCCCGAATGCTGGGGTTACAGGCGTGAGCCACCACGCCTGGCACTGTGGTATGTGGTATTGATTGCTGGTGGGCTTGAATCACCATGCCCAGCATTGTATGTGGTTACCGGGGATCAAACTCAGGACCTTGCACTTGCGAGGCAGGCACCGGAACCACTGAGCTAATCCTCCGGCCCGGAAGTAGCTTTTTATACATTTCCACCTGTCTTAGTTATTTTTCTAATTGCTGAAACAACAGTCAACACTCAAAGTTAAAGGAAGAAAGGTTTGTTTGGCTCACAATTTATAAAGGTTTTACTCCATAATCAGTTGGCTTCAAGGCTGGGTGGTATGGTGAAGGGGCATCGCAGAAAAGAAATGGTCCATAGCAGGGCAGGCAAGACACAGCAAGCATCAAGCAAGTAACAAGAAGTAATCTTCTTTCTGTCCCTTCTATCTTATCCATGCTATCCACATTCAGGCAGGCAGCACTCACACCCAAGTTGGGGCCCTATAATCCCACTCAAACCAATCAGGGGACTAATTTAATAATCATACATCCTTCATCCCAGCAGCACACATTACAGATCCATCTATTTCCTAAAAGCCCCACCTATGAGAGCGTGAGGCTTTGGGGGGCACATCTAGACACAAGCCATAGCACTATCATATTCCTTTCTTTAAATGAGGATTAAGTGAATTAGTACATATAGATATCTATAATATAGTGCCTAGTGCTTATTAAATACTAATACGTGTTAGTAGTCATTATTGTAGAGTAACATTAGTGATTGTGGTAAGTACTAATATATCTTGTACTTATTCTAATTATTTTACATGCATTAATTTACTTAATCCTTCCAACAATTCATTAACTACTACTAAATGCAAATAAAGGCTAAAAGACTTTCATTTTTATCAGGCCTCGTAGTTTAGCAGCACTAAAATTGAATCTAAATCCACACCAGTCAAGTCTCTCTGTGGAAGTTCAAGAGGGAATACTCAGTGATATTCTGTCCCAGAGCAGATGAGAACGAGTTTTTAGACATGAGTCTCTCACTCGCTTAAATCTCACTGTGCCTCTTGGTTTTACTCTCCAAAAGTAATACTATGGAGCACTCATTCCTAAATTTAGTAAGTATGTAACAGTATAAATATGTTAGATATTTTGGGGTACTTTATAGTACCTGTCTATTTATTACTATGTAAAACCATTATAATAAAAATATAGAATAAATTGAAGTTGGGAAAGTATGTAGATTTAAGTCACAGGCACTCTGGAATGCTGAGGCCGGAGTGTCTCAAGTTTAGACCAAACCTGGGCAACTCAGTGATATAAGGCAGCCCTGTTTCAAACTCTAAAAAAAATAAAAAAATAAAAAGGGCTCAGGATGTACCTGCATACAAAGGCCCTGATTTCAACACCCCATCACCAAAAACATGTAAATACTACATTATGAATCTGGAAGCTAAAAGGAGAAGATAAGTAGAGAGAAAATAACTATGATTTATATTTTGAAATGTATTTTGCATATTAATTATAGCTCAAGAATCTTCAAAGGTAAATACCACCAATAATAAAATTTCAGTGAGATCCATGTGTTTTAATATACGTCATTATTTCTTTAATAACATTTGTTTCTCCCTTGGTGACAGAGAGATTCAAAAGTCTGGAGCCAAATGCAATTTCGTTTGACCTTGTTCAATGCTTCTAGTACCTGAAGAAGATGAGCACAGACTCGTGTGCCCTATGGAAGAAGTCCTCACTGGCTGTGCATAATTAATCAGAGGCATTTTCCACCCCCAATTATGCCCTGGTATTTGCGGCAATTGGAGTTACGTATTTCCATGATTCCTGAAGTCAATCAGCAGTTCCTACACACTAATGAGATTTTTCATTTTGATATTTTTACAAATTGGCTCAACACTCATTGAGATTCTATATTTGGAAAATTTCTGAACACATAAAACTTCCAGTTTCAACGTGTGTGTGTGTATGTGTATGTGTGTGCACGTGCACGCATGCGTGCACGCACCTGTGTGGAAGTGTAACAGATTTTATGATTTTATTTTATTTCCTTTTAAAATTTTTTTATGAGTACCTGTTTGCAGTACATAATGATTACATTCCTCCTGGGAGTTTGTCCATGTACGTAACACATCTTCATTCTTTTTCTTCCCCTTCTCCTTTCCCACTCACTCTTGTATCTTTCTCCTTTTGTAAAAATGTATCTAACAGTTTCTTATTATTTATGTTTTATCCTGTTCTTTAATTTATTTAGCTCTGAGTTTCTCATCTAAGAGACACCATGCCATAGTGAAGCTTGTGCATCTTATTTACTTGAATTAATATTGTTGTCCCAAGATGCATCTATTTTCCTACACATGACCCCTGTCCATCTTTCTTTATTGCTTTAGGTGAGGCATTTTTCCTCATCTCAGGGGTTCAGTGTCTGCTTTGGGGCTTGCAGGGTGCAGAGTTAACTCAGGCTGGCCCTTCTTTCAGTACTGCAACATTTAATCTCCCCTTCCCTCTGTGGGGTTCTAGGTCACTCCTTCCATGTGTTTTACTTCCATACATATTATGAACCTTGCAATGTGCTTGCCTTACTTCAGATGGCAGATGGTCTTATAAGGAGATTTTATAAAACAAGAAAAAGAACTATCATATTTTGTAAGCCTATAAACTTCTTTTTTTTTTAAACAGGGTCTCACTTTGTAGATTAGGCTGGCCCTGAGATCACTATGTCTCCCAAGCAACCCTGGAACTCAGCAATCCTCCTGCCTCTGCTTCCTGAGTGCTGGGATTACAGGCGTAAGCCACAACACCCAGCAAGCCTATAAACTTTTGAAAACAAAAATATAAGAAAAATTCTTTTTTTTTTTTTTTTTAGACAGGGTCTCACTTTGTAGTTCAGGCTGGCCCTGAGCTCACTATGGTGCCCAGGCAAACCGCCGTGAACTCAGCAATCCTCCCGTCTCTGCCTCCTGAGTGCTAGGGTTACAGGCGTGAGCCACCACGCCCAGCATTGTGGTATGTGGTGTTGATTGTTGGTAGGCGTGAGTCTCCACGCCTAACATTATATGTGGTTACCGGGGATCGAACTCAGGACCTTGCGCTTGTGAGGCAGGCGCCGGAACCACTGAGCTAACCCTCCGGTCCAAGAAAAACTCTTTTGATCTGGAGTTTCTCTATCATTTAAATCTTTAGTAATCAAATAACAAAGCATGCAAACCACATATAAGCAGAAAATAGTAGTCACACAAGTATTTTTACCCAGAATATATAAGGAGCATTTAAATTTGAATAAAAACAAATATTTTTGAAGATCAACTTAAATTGCAGGAGAAAGCTTTGACCAGGGATTTCACTTTAGAAGACATATAAAGTATGAATAAGCAAGAGAAAAAATTACTAGCATTTAACACTAGGAATATAAAATTATGGCCACAATGAGAAATTGCTAATACAAAATTACTAGAAATGCTACAATTAAAAAGACAAAATGTGCTGCGCCACTGATCTGAAATAACTGACACTCTGGGATGTTGTTAATTGCAAAGAAATTTGATAGGTTTCTGTAAAGTTAAATATTCTCCTGTAATGTTATATCCAATAATTTGACTCCAAAATATTGATTAAAAAAAAGAAATGAAAATTTATGTCTGCCCCATAAGTTGTAAGCAAATCAATGCTAAGGATGCTTTGTCAAAAATTATTCCAAACTGAAAATAACTCAAAGTTTTACTCACTTGTCATATCTATACAATAAAAAGGAACAGACTACTAAGATATGAACCAAAAGAATAACTTAACCACTTTGATACATGAAAAGCCAGACACAAAAACTGAGTTTATAGCTGCTCCACACAAGGAATGTGAACATTATTTACTGCAAAACATGTACCAAAATTTAGGAAGATCACTGGGTAGGTGGAGGGAGGTGGGAGGGATGGGAAGGAGGAATGCACGAGTGCCAGCTCCACACAGGAAGTATAAACATTGTGTGCTCTACACAACTGCTAATAAAATAAAAGGAAAAACATTAAAAGTTGAGTACACCTCCATGATTCCATTTACATGAAATGCTATTAAAATCAAAACATTGGTGACAGAAACCAGGTTAGGTTTACCTAAGCCTGAGATGGAGGGAAAGTATTTGCTACAGAGGCAGGAGATAAACTTTGAGAATAACAGAAATATTTAATATTATATTATGCAAAGACAATTTTTTCAAAAGTCCCCAAATAAAATATGCAAACATGCAAAACTACACATCATTGAAAAAGGAAGAGATCTTACACTTTAGTATACATGTAAAAAAATGCTTAAAAGTCATCAAATGTGATTCTCCTTGGCACCCTCTTATTAAAATATAATGAATGGCTAAGCAGATTTTCCTGGCATACAAACACACAGCAAACTTGAGAAGTGTATGAAAGGGTTTCTCTCCTTCATGAAATCCTAAAAAGAAAACTGTAGTACATTCTCAGTATACACTGAAAGAAATTGGATCAAATTCAAAATTCACGAATATAGGTGTAGAATAAGGGACATCCCACCATCTGTTCAACTGAGATGATGACTTATTTCCACTAATGTCAGAAATAAGGCAAAATATACAATAATTCTTTCAACAATTGATCACTTTGTATATCTAAATTGTACCGATAAACTTTGTTATGGAGGGAATGACAAAAATGATAATCAAGATACATCATGTATAGGTACAAATTCTCAATGATGAATATGATCAGAATGCACACCTAAAATTACCAATAAACACAAGAAAAGGAAAAAAGCAATTGTTCTGAAAATATTCTTGTATGTAAATAACATAAAAGGAGCCATAAACATTAGGCAAAAATGTTTTGAATGTCATTACTGTCAGGTAATTTGATTGTATAACAAGAAAATCCAAGATAATCCACTGAAAATTATTATATGCTGCATAAAAATTTTAAAACACCAAAGCAGAAATTCTTTAGATATAAATTGGAGGTTTACTTATGTTCTAGATGTAATAAACTAGGAAAACATTGAGAGAAAAAGGTTATGTATCATGCCAACCAAAGCTTTAGGAATAATCCTCAACAGAAACGCATGGAAATAATGAATCTTATTAAAACGTACAAAAGCACTAAAAATGGGGCCGGGGGGTTAGCTCAGTGGTTCCGGCGCCGGCCTCGCAAGCGCAAGGACCTGAGTTCGATCCCCAGTAACCACATATAATGCTGGGTGTGGAGACACGCCCACCAACAATCAACACCGCATACCACAATGCCGGGC
>PVIC010041852.1:0-16043 GCA_004025085.1 Thryonomys swinderianus | reverse complement strand
TTTTTTTTTTTTTTTTGAGACAGGGTCTTGCTTTGTAGTTCAGGCTGGCCCTGAGCTCACTATGTAGCCCAGGCAAGCCTTGAACTCAGCAATCCTCCTGCCTCTGCCTCCCAAGTGCTGGGATTACAGGCGTGAGCCACCACGCCGGGCACTGTGATATGTAGTGTTGATGGCTGGTGGGCGTGAGTCTCCACGCCCAGCATTGTATGTGGTTACCAGGATTGAACTCAGGACCTTGTGCTTGTGAGGCAGGTGCTGAGCTAAATCTACGGCCCCTTCTGATCCCATTTTAAAATTGACTACATAAACAGTTCTTCTACAAAGAAAAACTACATAAATGTAGTTCTGCTGGCTTTTTCTCTCATCCATTTTAAAGATTCATTCCTTGGGCCGGAGGGTTAGCTCAGTGGTTCCGGCGCCTGCCTCGCAAGTGCAAGGTCCTGAGTTCGATCCCCGGTAACCACATATAATGCTGGGCGTGGAGACACGCCCACCAACAATCAACACCGCATACCACAATGCCGGGCGTGGTGGCTCATGCCTGTAATCCCAGCCCTCGGGAGGCAGAGACAGGAGGATTGCTGAGTTCGCGGCGGCTTGCCTGGGCACCATAGTGAGCTCAGGGCCAGCCTGAACTACAAAGTGAGACCCTGTCTCCAAAAAGCAAAAAAAAAAAAAAAAGATTCATTCCTTATTTTCATTTGAATTGGTGAACAGAATTCCACTGCTGTTACATAGCATGACAGCTACATAGTTCATGAACATTTGAGATGTCTCTCTCTGACTTGCCTGTAGTGAATGGCTCCAAGAAGATCCTGCAAGCACACATGGCCGTATGAGGCGGCTGCCTCACAGGTGACGTTCACTTTTGGTTTACAGGACAATACCCGACAATTTCAAAATTTACTTGATTAATTCATATGGCCACCAGCACTTTGATGGCTTCCTTTGCTCCACATTTCTAATAACTATTGACACTACTGCACTAGATTATTTAATATTTCAATTAGCATTTTCCTGACTATTCATGAGCACAGAAGAACATATGTCTCAGGTTTACTGGCCATTAGGTTTCCCTGTGGGGGCACCAGTTATCAAGTCTTTTGCTCATTTGTCTACTGCGTTACTATCTTCTTGTTAGTAATCTCTAGAACTTCATTTTGGATACAAGTCCTTTTTGGTCACATGTGCTTCAAACTTTCTTCTATAGCTTATCTTTTCCTTCTATTAATGATACTTTGTATCTATATTGTACTCTGTATATTCATATAGCCAATATTTACTATATTTGATATTCCCGTACCAGTTTTTCATTATGAAATTTTCAGACATTTCAAATATATTAACAATGTAATAAATTGTTATATATTTCAAAAGCTTTTATAATTGCCAATTTTTTCAGGTATATATTCTCCTATATCTCTGTTGAATTGCCTTAAATTCAAGGTACCCTGTAATTTCATCCAAAAATGTTTTAGTATCTGTATCTCGAATTAAACCATATGCTTTCTGAAAATATGTCTTAATATAATCAAAAACCTTATTAAACCATATGCCTTCTGAAAATATAATGTCTTAATATAATCAAAAACCAATAGTGTTAAAAATATTACTATGTCTCCTAAAAGGTTTACTTTACAACTGGCTTGACTCAAGATGCAATATGGCTTAGACTCGATTGATGTCATTTAAATTCCCCTTAACATATAGTTTCCCTTTATTCTTTTTTTAGATGTTATTTTATTCAATGATGAAATCATTTTTTTTCCTAAAATCTTTCACATGCTGGATCTTGTTTATTGAAATTTGATAGTACCAACTGACTTGGTACTCTAGTTAGACTATCAACAGGAAACTAGAGAGGTTCAACAGTCTAGGTTGGACATTTTGGCAAAGGTCGTAGAGACGATGTATTTCCTATGTATCACATCATGAGACACACAGTAATTACTGGTTTCTTTTTTGTGGTAAGATTTATCAACAGACCCAGGTGTGTCAGCCTTCACCATGAACCAAGTTCTGCATTAGTCTTGTGTGGACCTTTAAATAGCCAATGATGAGCACTGAGGTCCAGTGTGTACCAGGGATTATAAAATGTGCCTCTTGCTTCCCTCAGCGCTGTGCACCCGGAGAGCAAAGCTACCTCGTGGCCACCCTCCAGCCTGCTCACTGGCCTCGTCCCTCCACTGTTTGTCATACTCCATATTTTCAGACAGAAGCTACAACTTACGCTGTTCAGTGAAACTACTTTCACCACCATTCGTTTGAGAAATCCATTCTGAGAAGAAAAGTTGGAGACACTAGGTCATTTTCACATACCAGCTCCCACTAATTATGCCAAATGACTAGAAGCAGCAGAAAACTTTTCATGACTACCCTTGGATTTGCCCATGCAGTATCAAGATCCCTATGCTTGGGCATTAAACAGAGATGTCTTAAGACTCCTTCTGTCCCCTCCATCCATCAAGAAAGGGAAGCAGGGACAGCAGGGAAGGTGTCTTGGATCTATGATCCTGGCTTGTTTAAAATGAGAAAGTTCAAGCAAATTACCTTTCATTTAAGTTGCATATATTGAGGGCCAGTCCTCTCTATCCCTTCTACCAGTTTCAGAAGTTATGAAATAATTTATGAAAATGAGAAAAGCATATATGTAGGATAAAATAGTTTTATGAGGTAAACTTTTGGATATTTTGAGAGGTGGTTTTTATTTTTTTAGTACCAGGCATTGAACTTGTAACCTTGTGCTTGTGAGGCAGGCACTATAACCTCTGAACTAGCCCCAGCCCTGAAAGGTGATTTTATATACTTTAAAACAAACTTCCAATTTCTAAGGAGTTGTTTATTCCAGCAAAAGTACAAGAAAAAGTCTACCACTTTTCCCACTTCCCTGCTTTTCCAGTAGAGCTTTCAGAGATATAATCTACAGTCTACAAGTAGAAAACATGCAGCTGGAATACTTTGATGTTCTTTCATGTAGCTATGCTTCTGAATGTCAGAAAACATTTTAGAACACTATTTAATCCCTAAAATTGTTTAGTGACCAACTGGCCGGGTGTGGTGGCTCATGCCTGTAATCCCAACACTCGGGAGACAGAGACAGGAGGATTGCTGAGTTCGAGGCTTGCCTGGGCTACATAGTGAGCTGAGGGCCAGCCTGAACTACAAAGCGAGACCCTGTCTCAAAAAAAAAAAAAAAAAGAGTTGACTGTATTTTTTGATATTATACAGCTCTTACTTCCATAAAATTTTGAATAAACTTCTTTAAAAAGTTTAAGGGGGCCGGGCATGATGGCTCACGCCTGTAATCCCAGCACTCAGAAGGCAGAGGCAGGAGGATTGCTGAGTTCGAGGCTTGCCTGGGCTACACAGTGAACTCAGGGCCAGCCTGAACTACAAAGCGAGACCCTGTCTCAAAAAAGAAAAAGTTTAAGGGTACTGAAAAGCACCAGTCTGAAATGCAGTTTATAGTGTCTTAAAAAGTGGATGAAATTTTATCAACAACAAAGATCTCAGGAGAGTCTTGAAGAGTTTACACTTAGGTTTTATGTGAAAGATGCATCTAGATAGGGTAGTGTGAGAAGTAGCATGGTAACATATTTAAGATACATGAGCATGTGAGCATGTATACACACACACACACACACACACAAACACACACACCCAGAGGTGCATACTTTAATCCTAAAAGTTCATCTAGAAAAGTAGCAGGCACTCTTGATAAGGATAATTTAGGGATATCACAGAAGCAGATTAAGAGGCTCATCAGCAACTTCAACAAACATTTATCATCTACTATACTTATCTGTACAGTATTTTAAATTTAGCAATATAGTCCACATTTAAGAAGAACACTTAAAACACTAAAAACCTCATGAATATGTTTTTAACTTACTTTATAATGAAACATGTGGAAGTTATTTATAATATTTAGAGCAGTGAGTTTTAATCACAAAAATAATAAAGTCTAGATATTACATTGGCGCCTGTCTTTGAATGTATCTTACCTAAGTTTTTCCTTGAAGTTCATAATGGCCATGAATGCAAACACAGTTAATTGAAAAGTATGTTGTGAATGCTGTAGACAGTCAAGAGAATCAAAAGAAACAATCTGTGAGACTAAATTTAATTATTTGTATTAAGTTTGTTGAAAATGGAGAAAGCACATGTAACAAAAGACTTAATTCTTTTTTTTTTTTTTTGTGGTACTGGGGATTGAACTTGGGCCCATTGTGCATCCAAGGTTGGCACAGTACCACTTGAGCTAAATCCCCAGCCCAAAAGACCTAATCTTTATAGTCTTATGTGTAAACTCTCTTCTAAGAGATATCACTGAATATTTATACTGAGACTAGTCCACATATTATAACAGAAACTGCACTATAGCTCTCTGGGGACACTTTTTCAACATTTGTCCATCCCAGTATTCAATATAGTAAAATAAAACGAATGTATTAGATAAAAATTCCTATATGGTTGCTTTAAAAGGAATAAATATGAAAAATGTCGAACAACAAAAATAGATTAAGCTAAACTCATTTATTGCTTCACTGCCTGAGGCAAATGATCTTCTCTAGTTCTTCAGTCTACTATTTTTTTTTTTTTTTTGAGACAGGGTCTTCCTTTGTAGTTCAGGCTGGCTCTGAGCTCACTATATAGCCCAGGCAAGCCTTGAACTCAACAATCCCCCACCCAGGCAAGCCTTGAACTCAACAATCCTCCTGCCTCTGCCTCTTGAATGCTGGGATTTATAAGTTGTTTTTTTTTTTTTTTTTTTGAGACAGGGTCTCACTTTGTAGTTCAGGTTGGCCCTGAGCTCACTATGTAGCCCAGGCAAGCCTCAAACTCAGCAATCCTCCTGCCTCTGCCTCCCAAGTGATGCAATTACAGGCATGAGCCACCATGCCTGGTATTGTGGGATGTGGTACTGATTGCTGGGGGGTGTGAGTCACCACGTGTGGTATTATTGTATGTGGTTACCGGGAATAGAACCAGGGACCTTGTGCTTGCTAGGCAGGCACCAGAACCACTGAGCTAAATCTCCAACCCTATAACATAACTTTTTTATAAAACATTCTATAATATGTTAGTTCATATTTTGAAACTCAGTCAGAGACAAAGACAAAACTGGTTCAAGTGCTGATATAAAACATAAGTTGAAACAAACCTGTGTACTACACAACAAGGGTTACCATTCTGGTTTTGTTTTATTGCTGTTATCACTTAAGGTGAGAAGCCCTAGGAAACATTACACATTTTCACAATTCAGAGAAACTATTTCCGAATTGACAGGAAGCAAAAAGGACATCAGGAACACTGAGGCAAACCAGAAAGGCTGCAAGAAAGGCTGAGAGTGCTCACTTTTCTCAATATGTGAGTGGCACAGGTGCTGCTTTTATTCCCAGCAGCCGTGCTCCTCTGTAGGTTGAGAATAGCTACAGGCTAGAAAGGGTGTGTATTTAGCCTGAGGAACACATTCTTAAAACATGTTTCATGTAATGTCTTTAAAAAAATTATACAAAAATTATATAATTACGTAGAGTTAACTAGTAAATACCATTTTAAAGAAATATTTTGGTGTTTCTATCCCGGGGAAAAAGTGAAAGACTGAAATTTATAGAAAGTGAGGCAAAGGTAGATAGGGGAGGTCCTAGTCAAAACAGAGTGAATAAAATGTGGTAGGACATGGGCATAGTTTCAGTCAGCTTAACCAGTCCAATCTTGTCAAAGCACAAAAGAGCGGCACTCCATACTCTAATTCCCGATTTTCCAATTGATGAAAATCAATCGCTGTGCTTTATTTTACCAAAATCTAGGCAGTTCTTTTCAGTGTGTCCAGTTAGTCATACAAGTTCTCCTTCTCCCTAAAACCCAAGTGCACAGTTTTTTTTGGCGTCAAGTCATGCAGTCAGACACCCTGGACACTGGCTTCCTTCAATTTGAAGTTTCTGTGTGTTGGAACATCACACACATTATCCTTCTGCATAATACCTGCATATCTCATGTACCACAATGGCAATGTTAAAAACATTACATATGATTATTCTCAAACACCAGGACAGAATATAATGAGAGAATGATAAAAACGTCCACATCTTGATTACTTTCTACTCTAAAACAACTGTTATCTCATCTTCATTGTCTATTTTGATTTCCTTAAATTTCCTCTAAAGGGTACTGCATACGATAGCCAGTGTCTGTTTGCTATTGCATTTCCAATACCACCACCCCCAAGGCACACTTACTAAACAGATATATAGGACTTCCCAACCCTAGCGGTATTAATCCTAAACTTCCAACAGAATTTTCAAATATCTGTACAGCACAAAATACAGAACTAAAATATAAAGACATGTTCTCTCAGATAAATGCCCTTATTTTAAAAGTCAAAACAGCCTCAAATAATGTTTTAGGTTTTTGGTAATTACAGTTCTGTTTGATTATGTATGTATGTGAACGTTGAATTTGAGTTCAAAATGTCTAATTTACAACATATTCTATTCAAAGTATACCGCATGACTTATCTTGGTAATATGAATCAAATCATAGTCACGTATTTGTTATACCAAATTCTTCCCTTAAAAGATCATTATTTTTCTATAATTATGATTAATCTATGTTTCTAAAAAAATTCCAAGAATAACACTAACACATTTTTTAAAACATTAAATGCTCAAGGAATTTATCAATACTATAGGCAAAAGGTAAACTACCTTATCACACTGCAAATGGGAGAACATTTCAGTCACAGATATTTTAAAACTGTACTGTGACAATGTTTATATAGAGCTGCTAGGATTTACAGTTATATAATTTGTTTTCTATAAATAATTCTTAAGAAAATTATTTAAGGACAAATAAAAATAAGACTATGACTCATTTCCAAGCTTAAAAATAAAAATGGCAATCAGAAAATAAAAAATTTACTCTACTTATTTTAGTTAAAAAAGCAAATTCCAAAAATATTTTAGAATGAGTAGGACATAATAAATCATTTTCCTCACATACATAAGCAGTACAGACAATCAGTAAAACACACAAGTGGACACTACATGCAAGTCGCAAAAACAGCAGATGAGAGATTAAGTTCCCATCTTCACTACACCTACTGTGCCTACTGTGCTTAAATCTGTGAGTTTCCCCCCCCCTCAGAATACTAGACATCCTACAAGCTCATTTGTTAGAGGGCTCTTACATACCAGGGGTTTAGTAAGAAAACTAATTTTATGTTGCGCCATAAATTCTGAGGAGGTATTTCTAGGAATTTACATGGTCTACAAATGAGTACAACTAATTAAGAGAAACTTCAGGCAGAAAATGGAATAGCTGAAAATAGGCAAGTTCTGCTTACACCTTAGATGTGGAAAATCTTCACTACTGGCAAAAGTATTACAAATGTCCAATAGACCACACACATGTTTTTAGAACGCAGAATATCTTCTAATGCAAAGGAATAAAAAAAGAGCCAAGTAGGAGGAAGCAACTTTCATGTGGTGGCCCACATGCTGAAGTAAAAAAACAGAGTTACCAAGTCTGCCAAGCAAGCAGAAATGACAAAGACTTTGGGAGCACGTGTTTCTAGGACAGAGATGACGAATCTTTGAGAGCCCACGTGCCCGAAGTGCAACCCAAAGACACCCACTTACCATAGTGTTGATGCTGCAATGAAAGCTGAATGATTAGCTGTTGAGGTGATGCTGGGCAGCTGGCTCAGGAGCTGACAGAGAGGGTTCTGCTGCTCGCTGAGCCACCTGCACAGGTTCATCACCACTGTTCCAACCCCAGCTGCAGATAAAAGGCTCCATCTGGCTGTCACAGGAAGGCACATGGGACCCCGAGCCAAAGACTGTAGTACAATGTGGGTTAGGGTGACCCTCAGGAAGCACCAGTGTGACAGTACTAAACATTGGACATTTATGGCCCAGCATTGTAGGAATCTGTTGTTTACAGAAGGCAGAAAATCCAAGTCCAGCTCGGTTCCTGACTGGACTGACTCAACCCCATCCCCAGCAGTCCAACATGGGAAGAAGTCAGCCCATGCGGAGGTACAAAGATGCTTTACCTCAATGTGCTTAATGCTCATGCTACATTTGACATTTAATTAAAAACTGTAAGACTAACACACAAATAGCACTCTACCCAAAGCAACTCACTATCAAGAAAGTCACAGAAGGGCTGGGGATTTAGCTCGGTGGTTCCAGTGTCTTCTTAGCAAGGTCCTGAATTCAATCTCCAGTGCCACCCAGCATAATGCCAGGCATGGCAGCTCATGCCTGTAATCCCAGCACTCAGGAGGCAGAGACAGGAAGATTGCTCTGAGTTTGAGGCTAACATAGTGAGTTCAGGGCCAGCCTGAACTACAAAGCAAGACCTTGTCTCAAAACCAAAATTTTTTAAAAAAAGGAAGTCATAGAAGTAAGACTCTCATATGACCCAACTTCTATATTATCAGGCAAGGATTTATACATGGCTCACTAGCACTGAAGTACTGAAGGATCTAGAGAAAAAAATAAACTTGAGTAAGTAGATGGGAAATTGTTGGAGCAAGACAGGAGCTATGGAAATATTTAAAATTAGAAGGGTAACATTAAAGATGACAATTCCCTTGGCAAGTTCCTGAGCACCTGATGTCACTAAGGACACATCATCAAACTGAAAGAATGTCAACAGAATTTACCTAAGCTAAAACACCAAAGAAAACACTATGTGTGGACAGAGAACATACACAAGTTGAAGGGTATTATCAGAAGGGCTAACATACACATAACCTAAGAAAAAGCCTGGAACTCAGCAATCCTCCTGCCTCTGCCTCCTGAGTGCTGGGATTACAGGCATGAGCCACCATACCCGAAAAGCAATCAGATTTTTTTGTAGGAGATGGAGGAGGGGAGGAATGTTGAGTGATGTACAAGCACCACCTGTCCATGAAAAATGCAATCTTATGTACTGTGATTATGTAGTAATAAAAACTAAAGACAACACAGAGAGAGAAGGGGGAATAGTACAGTTACAGTAGCGAAACACCACGAACACTATGCTGGGCTTTACCAGTGATGTCCCCTGACAGTTGGTCTCCCAGAGGACACAATCATAGTGCCTCACCTCTGTGGAAGTCCTCTCCCAAGGCCATAGTCCTAGTCTGGGCATAGGAAAAATGTTAGACAAACTCAGAGGAGCACCTTATAAAATACTTGGCCCATCCTCCAAGTCTGGTAAGGTCATGGGAAAAAGAAAAAAACATGAGAAGCTGTCATAGACCAGGAGAGTCTACTAAGATGTGAAAACTCAGTGGGATGTGGTATCCTGGATGGCGTTCTGCAACAGGAAAAAGGTGTTAATGGAAAAGCTAATAGAATCCAAGTGAGGTGTGGGGGTTAGTTAATGGGACCACTTTATGTTGGTTTCTTAGTTTTGACAAGTGTACCAAGGGATGTTACCATGGGAAGAAATTGCCAGAGATGGGCAGGATACCTCTATACTATGCCATTTCCCTGTAAATTTACAAAACAGTTTAAAAGCAATACACAAGAAACTGAAATAACAATTACAAGAAAGAGGAGGCCGAGGGATTCTGGAAGCTATGCCTGCTTCCTCCGGGTCACCATGAGGAGCCCAGCTCCCCTCGCTTGGGTTCTTGCTGCTGTGGTCCCGCCTGCACTCTGAAGGCCAGGTCAGCCCTCTGCACTCACCCCACAGCCCAGCACCAGTGGCTCTACTTCCCAAAAGCACACAGCTGGAAGAACTTTCAGAGTTTTCCCATACCATCTGGGTAGGGGCATTGTAGTCTCAGATTGTTAAAGACAAGTGTTCTTTTAATCATGTTTCGGTAAGTTTCAGATTTTGTTCCCCTTTACAAAAAAATGTGGAGGGCTCTGCCATACATTTAAATGAGAGCTAAGGATCAGTCTCCAACATAGCCAGCCTGTGCTCAAACCAACACTGGGGGAGCTATGGTTTCCACACCTACAGTTTTCAATTGCTGCCTTTAGTACACTGTATTATTTATTCCCATCATGGATTACTGGCAAAAGATGTAAGCATAAAGATAAAACTTGCACAAGAAGTAAAAATTGCTAATTCTATAGGCGCACCCCAAGTAAATGTATTTCTTAAACGCACTATAGTTGATCAAATTTCTTTTGTTAAAAAAAATCAAGATCTCTCAAGATATAGACTTCCCTAGTTGGTGACCCACACAGGCAGTGTGAGGTTGTGGGGGAGTGGCTGCAAACACGGTCCTGGACTCCTCCTATCTTGCTTCAGCCCTTAGAAACTAAACACAAACAAGGAGAGCTTTTCCTAAAGCTCAGATTTCAAGAATTTCAAACAGACATAAAAACAGTTTTTGATGCATACATAAGTATAAGAAACTCTTTACAATTGCTTAACAAATAATTTTCTTATATAATTAAACTATTACCTACTACCTAGAGAAAACAGAAAAATTTTCTTTGTAAAGTATGAACATTACTAAGGATATCCTAATACAATTTTAATAATACAATCTTTATAATGATATGCTGAAATAATTTTTTAAAATTAAAGCTACTTATATATTTTTTTAAAGTGGAAAATAATCTAAAATTTCTTTCTAAAGTTGTAATGTGTTATGAAATCCTAAAATAGTTGAATTAAGCTGATTGATGGAAAAAGACCAAGAATCCAAGATTTGTGGAGAAAAGTGACAGTGTTAGGGCAGGAACATGCTTCTCCTTCCTCCTTATAATCTTTTGATGATTTAACTTCTCCTTTAAGATGTCACAGGTTCCACTGGGCTAGTCATCTGTCAACAAAGGCTGAAGCTCCTGCACCCTGGACCTGGGCTTTCTGTATCTGGGACCCATCAGAAGGCAACACTGTACCCATCTCTTCAGTGGCAGGGAGGGAGCTAGGTATCAACTATCCATAATGAGGCTGTCCCAAGGCTTCTGCCCTACCCAGCCCCAGAGATCCCACCAAAGGGAAAAACCCTTAAACTTTAAGAGTTCTAGAATAATCTTAATTAAGAGTTCCTACTTTTAGGGGTATTTCAACCCAATGAAAGGAATCGTATGTAAAATATCTTTAGAGATGATGACTCAGCAATTTCCAAACACCAACCAATGATATTAACTATACATTTCAGGAGCCCTGTAAATTTCATAGAGAATAAAGAGGAAAGAATACACCAAGGTAAATGATAATAAAAGGCTAATAATTGAAGGCAGAGATCAATCAGTAGTCTGAACAAAAGAGATTATCCTTTTAAGAACAATTAGTTTGACAATGGATTTTTCAACATACCCAACAGAAATTAGAAGACAAGGTAGAAAATAACCTTAACCCAGACTATTATCTTTAGAAAGAAAAAACATAAAACAAAATATGTTAATAATAATAATTAAAAAAACACCAGGCACAAATTACAACTGTAGATATTTCATTTGCGTTTGATGATCTTACCATCACACCTCCTGGGCCATGCAAGGTAACTGTTCAACAATGATCACAGGCATTGCATTTTCAAAGAAACCACTATTTTCCAAGCCACTAAAGATATTACTTAGAAATAACTCAAATATATTCAGCAATTAATGAGAAGTAGAAGACTAAGAAAAAATATAAATCAACTTGTACAATATTTGAATTTCATTTCCTGAAATCACTGTAAGACAAGTACTGTATGTTCTCAATTATATGTGGAGATTAGAAAGTTGATCTCAATAAACAGAGAAGACAATAACGATTAGTAGAGACTGGGAAGGCTGGGGATGTAGGAAAATCTGGCTAACAGCAAAAGGGGTGCAGTGCAATTGAACAGGAGGAGTAACTTCCAATGTTCCACAGCACAGTAGGGTGATTAATCTCCAAATAGCTGGCAGAAAGGGTTCAGCACAAAGGCACAACAAGTGTCTAAGATGAGAAGACAACTACTTTGGTTTAAGCAGTACCTGGAATATATAAATGTGTTAGTTAATTGTTTAAATTTTAAAGCATTACAATAGAGACATGTTGCCATTGATATGTCAAAACATTTCTCATTGCTTGAACATGCTTACTCATCATTCTTGCCACTTTCTAAACTGTTCTGGAGTCCCCTTTCTTGTCTGTAGTTACACTGTTCTGGCTGCCTCAACGTCCTGAATCAATTTAAAACATTCACCTTTCACAGTCATTGAAACAGACACTGGGAGAACCAGAAGTTGTGCAGTGCCAGATCTGGTGGACAGGTGGATGAAACACACTAACGTTGGTAGGAGTATAACTCTCCATCAGACGGCACTGGCAGCAGCATTGCCTGTATTTTTACCACACCTCGTACAGCCACTCACAAAGAAGACTCCAGTGGAAGAACGGTGTGTCTGAGAACAGAAGGAGTATTTTGAAGGGGATTAAAGGCAATGTATCTTTTCTTTTCTCTGGTATGAGAAACTGAAGATGTAAATAAGTTCTAGAATGTGTGATATCGTGAAACAGAAAACATTCAAAGGGAAAAGGGGATGGGGTAAGAAATAAGGGGCAAGAAAACAGTTGGGTAAACAAAGGAAACAAAGCTTATGTATATAGGGAGTGGGGAGATTTTATATATATATATATAGAATGGGCAGGGGAATAGAAGAAAATGAGAATCAAGTTGTCAAATGCTGGTACAAATTCTCAATGTTGAGTGATCATGATGTGTATATAAAATGTACCAATAAAATCAATTTTTAAAAGGCAATGTATCTTTTAATGTAACACATTCAAAATGTAAACAACTTTGTATTCTGGTCACACTTCATACATGTATTGGAATGTCACAATGCACCTCATGTGCAAGGGTGTTAATTAAAAGTAAAAATATGGCCATAGATAGTAGTGTAGGCTTAGAACCCTAGGAAGCTGAGGCCCGAGTGCTACAAGTTTGAATCCAGCTTAGTGAAAGACTGTCTCAAAATAAAGAGCTGTGAGAGCTCAGGGTAAAAGTCCTGGGTTCAACTGCCTGTACTGAAAAAAAAAAAAATAGCTAGATAAAATTTGTGAATTTGAAATGTTTCAGGTTTTTCTAATTGAACTAATTTTACAAGTGGTTTTAAGGTACAAAGTTTATCACTTTTACACCCAACATATTGTTGCTTGTGCATAAATCGCTGTTGCAATAAAAGGTGACAAAAGATGATTCTAAGGCAACTGAGAATAATCTGCTCGATTAAACAGACTGAATCTTCTGAGGGGAAGAGGTTCCTCAACCACCTTGGTAAGTCCGACAGCACACCTAACATACTTCTCACATGGTGGATTCCCCAAACCAAGTAACTTCATAGCAAAATTATGATCAGAGAGGTAGATACTTCCTCAAACCAATATGAATAACAGACAATTCTGGCAATGTCCAAATGAGCGCACATAAGAATGTCGGTCCTGTTCTCTTTAAATAGAAACCATGGTAGTGAAATGGACTTCAGGGACACGAGGAAGTAGTTTAGAAAACACAGGCTCTAAGAACGGCACACTCATTTAGTGATGCTTACAAAAGCCAAGAAAACCTGACAGACACTAATGATGCTGCAAAAGTCACCAACATTTAGGACACTCTGCAATGTGTGGCATATTTTGAGTTGGCGCAGTAAACGACAAATGGATGGACAGAAAAATGAATAATCATTTATGTGAACTGTCAAGTAATTAGAAAAACATGTTTAAAAAAAGGAACAGGATTGATGATTCAATCCTTTTTTCCCTTTATAAAAGAAGAGTTATATTTTCTGGTTCTGCTAAGTATAAACATAGAGCTGGAACAATTTTAAAAGGAGGAAAAGCGAAAAAAATAAAATCCCAAATGTCACACAGAATTATACACTTTGCAAAATATTGTTGATCTCAGAGCAATGACATGGGAAGACAGTCTTGTGTGTGAACTTGGTTAACAGGCAGACACAAAGTAATTTTCCTTTCTAAAAGACACACACCATCTAGATTTAACAATTAAAGCTACTGAAGAATTAGTCTCTGAACTGTCCTAATTCAAGTATGTGCCAAGGTATCTTTCCGCCCTTGCATTCACACATGGGATCAAATAAATGAAATTCCCCAATCCCTTTCCATGTCTCAAAAAGTCAATGACTGCTGGAAAACAGAAATTATTCTCTCCTGGAAGTGAATCAGAAGGCAGACCATCACTCAGTAGCCAGCATATGATTCAGCAGAGTTTTATATAAAAAGTGTAAAGTTCGAAAACAACCCAACAAGGACTCTGGAAGTAGTGGCTGCTCTTATCCTTTCTTGGATCACTAGCAACACATCCCTGCACTCCCGACTGGGTGTAACAGAGGAGCACACCAGTGGGTCACCGTTGTGACTTTTAAAGAGCAGCCAGCCACCGGCAATAGGGACTTTCAGCAAATGCAGGTATGAAAATTACAATTACAATCGGTCTGTATGAGCAGTATAGTGAATAGATGAGAAAGCGGGTATGGACATCAGCTGTTGGTTTCTCAGAGATAAGATGCATTTAATCAAAGTAGGGTCTTTTTTTCTGTTTCATAAGATTTCTATGCCTGCATCTTCTTCTGCTTCACTAAGTGATAGTTAAATAAAACCAATTATTTCCGATTTTTCTGGCTTTGTAGGCAATTCAAATGGGAGGCAGAAAGTGCAAAACTAATGGTAAAGCTGTGTGCAAAATGCCTCATGTCTCTAGTGAGGTTTCACTCTGTGCTCGCACATCTGTCCTCACTTTTGAAATAAACCTCTCCCCACAGCCAAAGAGAAGCAGTACCATTAACTAGAGTTTTTATGTAGTAAATTTCAGTAGAGCAATTTGAACTCCTTACAGTATTACAACCAGAAAGTTCAGAAATCATCCTCTCCTTTGAGAGCTCAGCTGCCAACATAAGACACGTTTTCTTTTTCTGTAAGGGAAATGAATGACAAAAAGGTGGGAAGAAAAGACGAAGCAGAAGTACAAAAATGCTTAATTGAAAAACAGACTTTTCATTTTTTCCTTAATGTTCTTATGACCTGTGAAAATGATTTTGTTTTGTACTCTAACAGCACTTACATTAGTAGCCTAAAGATGTATGACTTTAAGATCAAAAGGCTTCCAAAATGAGCCTCAACAGGTGTGTTGACAATTATTATTAGCTTCTGATTTTCACCTTCAATTCTCTGGGAACTGCTCGTCTCACCACTTCATCATTCTAAATTAGTTCATCTCTTTTACTCTGTCTTGTTAAAGTAACAGGTCTAAGTTCTGAGAGGGCAGGGAGACACCTGCCCTGTGGTTTCATGTACTTTTCTGTTACGGTCTGCTGAAAATGAGTAACTCTAAAATATGTTAACTTTACGTACAATTGATCCCCCCTGGACTCAAATCTTTTCAACAATGCATGCTGCTATTTTTTGAATTTAAAAAATGATTTAGTCTTAAGGCTTCAACACTGGTTTTTGGCAGTCAGCTGTTTCAACATAGTTTCAGCTCTTTGAACCTGTCCCTACAGTACTTTCCCACTGCATGAGCTTCCAAGACAGGGGCAGCCAAAGGATCGGAATGAATGTGGAAGCGCTTAAAAGTTCCTTGTCCAGGGTTCCACCAAATAAGTTACACTGACAGCCAGCCCCACACATTTGACAGTGTTATAGATACTTGGAGCACTATAATTAACTCAGAAATACTGGGGGGGGGGGTCTTTGTTCTCAGAACAAATTAATAAACAAATATGAGGTAGAGGGAAAAAGCGCAAGTATGTGGGATCCATCAAACTAAAGGGTAGTTTCCTTTTGTCTGTCACATTCTCGGCCCCATAAAACCCAGGTAAGTGCAGCTCAAGACCTAGTGTCCTCTCTCCCTGTCTGTCTGGTACACAGGAGGCAGTGTCCGATGAGCATATTCAGGCAAAGGGTGAAGAAGCTACAATGAGGAACGATGTAATAGGCCTTCCTGCCAGCAAGCGGCAGGCAGGACAGACGGGGCTTGGCCAGAGCTGCACTGTGAGAGGCCACCGCGGGATGGGAGCTAGGCCCTCTGCTGTTACTCTCCAATGGAATTCTCAATTGTACTGAAACTTAAAGGCAAACATTATGAAAGT
>PVIC010041851.1:0-15919 GCA_004025085.1 Thryonomys swinderianus | reverse complement strand
GCTACTTCCCGGAAGCCCTGTCACCTGTTCTCTCCCACAGGAAGCCCACGGTCCACCCAGCTACTTCCCGGAAGCCCTGTCACCTGTTCTCTCCCACAGGAAGCCCACGGTCCACCCAGCTACTTCCCGGAAGCCCTGTCACCTGTTCTCTCCCACAGGAAGCCCACGGTCCACCCAGCTACTTCCCGGAAGCCCTGTCTCTGCCCAGCTCCCTGGGAGCACGAACTGAGTTTCCCAGGACTCTTTCATGGAGTCACTTTAAAAGACAAGTCCTGGGACAGGTATTTAGCTCAGTGGTTCCAACATCTGCCTTGCAAGTGCAAGTTTCTGAGTTTGATCCCTGGTACCAAAAGGAAATAAATCAAATAGAACACAGTTGACTTATGCTCTCTGAAAAACATCCATTTAGAAACTCCAGTACTCCTGTGCCTCACTTGATGGTTTGTATCACAGCTTCTGTTCCCTATACAAATAGCCAGCTTGTCCTTCGGAAGGAGATTCAGCGGGATAAATTGGGGACAAGTGAATAGACCCACCTAGGAAGAGAGGTGGATGTCCTCTCTTGAGGACCAACTTCCCCAGATTACTTTTCCCATCTCCTAGAAGTTTAAATGTGATGAAATGCTTCCCCTCCTCTCCTTCTCACACCTCTGTGTGCCACAGAGCAGGGCACAAAGCTGAAAATCCATTTCTCCTATGACATCTCTCATAGCGACTCCTCCTGACCGTCCGTCCCCTAAACACACGTCCGCCCTCCAGCCCTTCCTATGCGGCACGTTCAGAAGCAGCAGTGTGAGGCGCAGCTCAGTGGCAGAGCATTTGACTGCGAGGGAAATGGGGTGTAGAAGTAAGTAACAAGGGGAAAGGAAAAATGTCATGCTGAAAACGAGGAAAGCTTATGTAGATAAGTGGTGGGAGGGTCGCAGGGGGGCAGGAGAAGGGGAAAAATTAGAATGAAGTTGTGTCATACACTGGTACAAATTCTCAATGTGGAGTATGATCATGATGGTATATGTAATGTACCAATAAAGACTCAAATTTTAAAAAGCAGTGAGTTCACAGCCACAGCAGACACACCCACCTCTGACTCACTCTGCAGCCTGATTGTTATAGACCTATCAACTAAATTACTGTGGTCGACTATCAACATTAAACTGACTGTTAGAAATAATGATTAGGACAGGAACTTTAGATCAGTGGTTCCAGCACATGCCTAGCAAGCGCAAGGTCCCTGGTTCGATCCCCAGTAACCACATACAACAATACCAGGTATGGTGGCTCATGCCCACCCGCAGTCAGTGCCACATACCACAGTGCCAGGCATGGTGGCTCACAGCTGTAATTCCAGCACTCAGGAGGCAGAAGCAGGAGGATTGCCAAGTTTGAGACTTGCCTGGGGTATATCATGAGCTCAGGGCCAGCCTGAACTACAAAGAGAGACCCTCTTTCCAAAAAAAAAAGGAATAATGGTTAAAGTCATATTCAAAGGTTTGTTTTGCTTTATTTTGCTTTCCTTTAGCCTTGAAAGGAGTAGAAAAAAATTGTAGGTTTAATTAAATGGTAGCCAAGTTGTTTCTTGTCCAGCGATGATAGGATGTCACAATAAAAGAAGACTGTCACACTGAGAAGAACTGTAATAAAATACAATGTGAGCATTCTAATGAGATGCATTTTTAATGTAGTTTTTGTCACAGAATTTTAATTTTTCCATTGTTAAAGTCCTTCGTTCTTGTCTGATATGAACACTCTGTATTTGTTAGAAAATGTAAGATTTCAAAATAGTGTATCTAATTCATACAAATGACTTCAGCATTTGAATCTCTTCTGTGCATGTTCATTGAAGAATATTAATAAATTATACCACTTTTTAATCTTTGTTTAAATGAAAAATATGCTGGTGATGAATTAAAGATAACTGGGAGTTATGTTTGACAGGACTGAAGAGTATTAATATGTAGCATAAATGTAGACTTCAAATTGGTCTGAATCGCCATCAGCAGACTATCTAAATGGTTGTCATGTAACCACCCCTGAGAACCAGTGTCTTCGAAAAGAATAATCAGTTTCACTTAGATTGTAGCTGCACCCTGTTCTCTTTGCTGTGTATTAACAAAACATGTTGACTACTTGATCCACACAATTTTCTCCTGAAAATAAAAAATGTAAAAAGCATAAAAAGAAGCAAAGTTTTTTTTTCAAAAATATTCATGTGAAGAGAAACAGAGAAAAATCAATGTAGAAGGAAAATTGGGATGTATGCTTTCTGCGAGCCACGCCACGCCAAGATTACCTCACGCTAATGAGAGGCGAGGAGGGATGAGGTCCCTGTGGTTAGAGGGGTCCTGGTGCCGCCAGCACCTGATTTCAGATCCAGCCTCTACAATTAGTAGGTGGTGAACTTTGCTGTTCGAGGTCACCCTGCTTGTGGTTGTCCTGGCGACTCCGGATCACTGCAGTGGAGAAATAGAAATAAAACGAAGCAGTACAGTAATCACTTCCTCTCATCACAACAATCAGTGGCACTTTACAGTGATTCTGTTGATGTAACCAAAAATAGGCTCCTTAGCTCCCCAGGGAGGCCCGCCTGCATCAGAGGTGCTAGAGCCTCGCTGTCCACCTCTCGGGGAAGCGCACGTGCTCTCCATGTCTAATGCACGTGATCGAAGGGCGCAGAGAGTTAGAAGGCAGAGTGAAGAGCATCCTCGTGGTAGGTGATAATTTGATTATAAATCTGTGACATTAAAAAAACATAAAACATGGCCGGGCGTGGTGGCTCACGCCTGTAATCCCAGCACTCGGGAGGCAGAGACAGGCGGATTGCTGAGTTCGAGGCTTGCCTGGGCTACATAGTGAGCTCAGAGCCAGCCTGAACTACAAAGCGAGACCCTGTCTCAAAAAAACAAAAAAACAAAAACAAAACAAAAAAAAAAACATAAAACATGAATACTCAACTGAAACACACACACACACACACACACACACACACACACACACTGGCTGCGTTAATCCCTAGCTCGGCCAGTTCGTGAAGGGTCAAAGTTTCAAATGACCCAGGAAGAGCAAATAAAACCTCAGATAAACCAGGTTATTCCCCATGACCCAAGGGCTGGCTTCAGTCGGGGCCACGGCTGAAACTCCGACACACGCAGCCTCGCTGGCTCGAGCCACGGGCGCGCGCTGGAGGTGAGGCCTGGAGCCTCGCCCGAGGTCCCGCCCCGGGAGGCGTCGCGCTGCGGCCTGACCTCGGCCTCTGCGCGCTGCCGTCTCCGAGGCGCCCACAAAAGGGCAAACTAGCCGGGCCTGGTGGCTCACGCCTGTCACCCCAGCACTCGGGAGGCAGAGGCGGGAGGATGGCTGAGTTCGAGGCTTGCCTGGGCTCCATAGTGAGCTCAGAGCCAGCCTGAACTACAGAGCGAGACCCTGTCTCAAAAAAAAAAAAAAAAAGAAAAGGACAAACTAGTTAAGCTCAGCTACGGCCAAAACAACAGGAACCTGAGCTGCTTCCTATTTCTAAGGAAACCAACTACTGAATTTGGGGATTTGCTTGTCCCAAGAAATAAAAAATGGAATATGATGTCTCGGTCATAATGTTCAGAAGGAAAGGAATAAGTCACGTGACACAGGAAAGCCCACCAGCGGGTCTCACTCTGCAAACCTCACCCGGAGCGGAAAGAGGCAGAGGCTGCCGGCTGCGGCCACGGGGCTTCCTGCGGAGAGCGGCACGGCCTTCCCTCCCGCAGCCGCCCGCGGCCCCAGTCCCGCCCGGAGCTCTTCGCTCAAGCCTCCGTCCGCTGGCATTAGCTCCGGTCACCAGGTGCGGGAGAAGCAGACCGTGTGGGAAGAACTAGGCAAGACGGCGGAAGGGAACTATTCTCCCGGTTCAGTGAGTTCTGTGAACTTTCTCGGGCTGGATGACCGGCCCTTACTCACTCTGCTGGCGAGCAAGGGCCGAGCTCCGGCGATTGCGCCACTCGTGTCCTAACTTTAGTGGGCCTGCGGTGAAAAGTTAACTGTGCGGCCGAGATGGCAGCTCCCCAGCTCCCTCCAGGACTGATTCTGCGCTTCCCGCACTCCCGAGGCTGCCTAGGTCCTCAACAGGACCCCGAAGCTCGTCCCACCTATCTCCACCTTCCAACAGTGAGCCGCACAAGGTTCAGTGTATAGTAACCCCTCAGTTCACCGATGCTTCTGAGAATAATTGTCACAAACAGTTAACACAGAAAGTGTTTGCCGACTCCGCCCTGAGTGAGGAACACAGCGTGGCTGTCTTTCCAGGAATCTTGGGATGAACTAAGTGTGTGAACCGAGGTACCGCTGTGTGCACAACACGAAGCACCTGGTTCACATCTGAACTGTGCTGTGTCTTGGGCCCCAAGTTCCTGCACTGTCCTCGATCGATTGCTTTATGTGTCTATAAATGACAGCCCTTATCACATGCTCCCTGGGGGCCAGTCATGGCCCCGGGGATGAGAGACCCATTCCTGGGCCAGATACTCAGCCACCTTTATTGGACACACTTCTCGTTTTGACTTAGAAGCTGTATGTTCCCTGATTTAGAGTTTTAACTGACTAATATGTGTCTATTATCCTTATTTAACTTCTAATAAAAGAGTCCCTTAAGCTGACTTTTCTAACATGTTATATTCCTATTCCCATTTATACATGAGTGGTTAAATGAAACCATACAGTTCAGAAAACCATGTTTTCTGTAGTCTTAAGTAGAACTGCACCTAGCATTACTACCTCATGTGCCTCATTTATGTGACACTGACTCACCGAAACCATTTGCAATGAGGCAAGTTAGATGTACAAAATACTTTTATTCCAGAATCATTCAAGTATCTTTTACTTACTATCCACCTGCTGCTTTGCGCACTGCAGAGAACGGAGGAAACAGTTGAACTGAGTTTCTCATTACATTGTTATTTCTTTTGACATAATGATCTAGTAGAAATTCGCCTTTCAAAATTTAAAATTTACTGTATATTTACATGAGGTTCCTGCTGCGTCTTGTAATTGTTTATCTTCTCAGTTTGAAACTTAAATCATAACACTTGGCCTACATTTCATGTTTATTGAAGTTCAGTCCAGCTAAACTGTAAGCAGAATCCAGACATGAAGCCTTTGTGCTTCCGTCGGTGGTCCACTGCGCGTGCGCGTACGAGGCGTGCCCGGGCTGTCACCTTTATTACAATCGCCACCTCGACTGGGGTAAGAGATGCCCAGAGGATTAGTGAAGCACCATGTGGGTGCATTTGTGAGTCGTCGCCACCGCCCCTGAGTTTCCTATTAACTGTTTTATTCATTTATTTTTTTAATCAGACCCGTAAAGACCTCCAGCGTATCACAGATCATATCACATGTGACAGATACAATACAATGAAATCTTTTCATTCATAGTGAAAAAAGAAGGAAGAAGCAGGTTCAGCCAGAGAGAAAATACACAATCTACAGGCAAAGCCGCTCTGGGCCATCCCCTTTCTTCAGGTACTTCTCCATTTTTCTAAATTCCACAGTAAAGTTGGCCATTGATCTGACACAATTCGCCCTCCAAACAGAAGTCAGATATGAACCTCACAGACACATGAGACAAAGATAGTTTATGGATGAAAATGAAGAAGCCAAATTAAAGCCACTTCTTCACTTTTAGTGTCATTCACGTCTTCCATGGTCACATTTACTCTCAGACAGGGAGGTGACCACAGAGGAGGAGGCGACACTAGGAAAGTGATCATTTCGGATCGGCGGAGACTGGCAGGCGCCAGGGAGACTCTTCCTCGGAGTCACTGCGCGCACGGGCGCACGGGCGCTGGGGGCTGGGCCCGTCCAGCAAGCCACTTACTTCAGCTGTTGAATTCAGAAGATGCAAGGAGAAGACTTGCCCTTCCCCCTGCGCCCTCGGGGGCGAGATGGTTTCCTCTCTCCTCAGAGGTTTTACACTTCACCCATCTTTGCGAGCTTGTCAAATTTCTTTTTTTCAACCTTACAACAATGCACAGTGAATTAGGAAACTTGGAGGACAAAACGAGTGATCATGGGTGAGTGTTTGCATTTGCGCGCCCTGGCTTCTGGGTGTGGAAGGGTTTGCACAGAGTCCTCCGGGACAATTTTTTTTTTTGAGACAGGGTTTCGCTTTTTTGTAGTTCAGGCTGGCCTGAGCTCACTATGGAGCCCAGGCAAGCCCGGAACTCAGCAATCCTCCTGCCTCTGCCTACCGAGTGCTGGGATTACAGGCGTGAGCCACCACGCTGGGCACTGTGGTATATGGTGTTAATGGCTGGTGGGTGTGAATCACCATGCCCAGCATTGTATGTGTTTACTGGGATCGAGCTCAGGGCCTTGCGCTTGTGAGGCAGGCGCTGGAACCACTGAGCTAACCCTCCAGCCATAATTTTTCAAAGTTTTATTAGAGCATTTGCAGCCATGATTGCACTTACTACAGGGAGCCGGCACTTGTAGATACCAACCTTAATTCTTTTTTCATCCTTTTCTCCCTCCCACGGTGGTTTCTTTTTAAACTTTTGAAACCTATTGATTTATTGAGTTTCACTAAGTAGCCCAGGCTGGCCTTGAACCTGAGGGGATCCTCCTGCCTCAGGCTCCTGCGTGGATGAGATGACAGGCGTGAGCCACCACGCCCGGCACTGTGGTATGAGATATCGATGGCTGGTGGGCGTGAATCTCCACGCCCAGCATTGTATGTGGTTACTGGGGATCGAACTCAGGGCCTTGAGCTTGAGAGGCAGGTGCCGGAACCACTGAGCCAGCCCTCCGGCCCCTCAGGGACACTTTTAATGCTACCTCATCCTCAGCAGGATCATAGCAGCATGTGCGTGGAGGGCCTTGTATTTAAGACAGGAAGTGTTCTGGAAGATGAAAAGCTATGCTTTTCACTTGTCAAAATACGCCGTCGCACACTGCATTTATTCTTTCTGCTTCGTTGATAAACTGTGCTTGGAACATCTAGCTGCCTTTAGATGGCTTCTTTTTATTCCGGCACTCCTGAGTCTCCCTCGCCCTGTCCACAGCAACATGGAAATCTGCTTTTGACCTGGATGTGAGATATGTTCATTTCCTTACTCAGTGTGTTCAATATTTTAATACAAAGTATAACTTAGCATTATTTTTTATGATTATTATCTTAAAAATGGGCAAGAGAACACAATATAAAAGACAGTATCAAGCACATTCCCTAATGATAACTTCGGTTTCCTTGTGGAATCAATCCCATACCAGATGGCAAATCATTTCAGATGGCTGGTTTTATAGCCTTCTCTGAGGCATGGTAGATCGCTAAAAATTAAAATAGTAAATATTTCCACTTAAAGTTGATCTTTTTTTAGTAAATCATGACTTCAGAATGCTATGGAAACAGTGTTCTTCCTTAGACATCCCTAAGAAAATGACCAAAAAGGTAGTACTTGATGTATAGATGCTATAAAAAATTTGTCATCTACGCATTCTAAAGTTAAAGGTCCAGAATGAACAAAAAGGGAAATAATTTAGTAAGCTTTTCTGCTACACAGTATTCTAACTAAATTAGTTTTTAATAGAATAGAAAAATAAACTCTTGAGGAAATTATAATGGTAAGACACTGATTAGAAGAAGAGCTTATGCTGAGACTTCTTAAGGAGTTTTTTCAGCATTTCCAAGTAGACTGTACACAATTGTCTCTTTTCTTGGGCTGTACACCTGGACTACACATAGTAGATTTATTTTTCAAGCAATCATTTTTAAAGAAAACTTTACCACTCAGACTATTTTAGAAGCAAGTTTATGTTTTCTACTTAGAGAGTTCTAGTGTTATCCTGGACAGATCGAGGAAAATACTAGGAAATTTATTAGCAAGTCTTTCACCCTTAATTAAAATATTTTCCTTGCTTTTTAAATGTATAATGAGTAAATACAATATTGAAATGAAAACTGTGTAAAATGTCAAATATCTTTAAAATCTCACAGCCTGAAATGTTATATTTAATTTTCACAGTCTGAACTTGGGGAACTTTCTCCGTCAGCTATTTAGACAATTACATATATTTTCCTTCAGATCTTGTCATTTGCAGGACTAGATCACAAAAAAATGTCTCCAGTGATTCCTAACTCCCTGGACAGAGTAGATCTTCTTTAAAATGTTTCCTCCCACTGAGTATTTTTGCAAATGATCAACACAGTACACACAGACTCCCTGGAATCGTGAAGATGAGTTTACACAAGATGCTGTCCCCGACGGTCACTGCATAACCACTGACTCACCTAGATCTGTGACTTGATTTTCTGAAAGACCGTGAATGAAAGACACCCCGTGGCTATACATATTACCAACAATTTATTTAACTCTGTGATTTTCGATAGGCAGTGACAATCCCAACTTCATACTTGCAATTCCACAAGCTGTTGCAAGTAGAAAACGTTTTAAAAAATAAGAATCAAGATATACCATGTTCATGTACAAATCCTCAATGATGAATGTGACCATAATGTACACCTACAATGTACCAACAAACTCAATAAAGGGGAAAAAATAAAAAGAACCATCACACATATTATCCTCCGCTAATTAGGAAGTCTTGAACTATGAGCACAACACCAAGTCATGTTCCTAATGCACATCTTTGTCAGGACTGTTCTAATCATTGCTCATCTTCAACACACGGCAGATTAATAATGATTCAGAACAGAGGACCTAATTTTATTGTATAGCAACTCTAATTCAGCCTGATCCTGTGACATGATTTATTCCTAACCATACTTTCACTGTGATTGTTATGATATTTCTTTTGTAATAATACTACAAATCAAATTCCCTAAGGGACTTAAGCATTTGAAACTCTACCCATTATTATAAAATGACAGAAAGTTGAAAACATTAATTCCTATACCAATAAAGCATGAACCTAGGATATGTCACACCAAATCATGCAGTCACGAGTCAAAGACAGGCATAAAGCAGAACATTAGCATTCAGACTATAAATCATACTTATAAAAGCAATTGGAACATTGAAGAGATTCGACACCACTGACTGCACCTTTGGATAAGACCGAGTGAAAGGGTGGATTCTGAGTATGTTTCCTCATTCTCAGGAAAAGACGGAGGATCCTAAAAGCGTAATAAATCGCCACAGGAGTCAGCTCAGTACATCTAGTGAGGGGCCAGTGGGAACTCAGTTCCTTGACTTCTCTTTTCATAGCCAAACAGACTCCAGAAAATCTACCATCTGTCAGCACAGCCGCGTCAGGAACCCCTTCCTGAAGTGGGCAAGTCCTCCTGGGAGATGCCAGTGACAGCGGTCACCCAGAAAGCTGGCAAACTCAGCGTCCCCACCTCTAGCACTCACCAGGTCCTAACTGTCCGTTTCTCAGGGCCCTGGAGAGGCCCCTCTGCCTTGCGGGGAGGGACTTCTGCACGCGCTGCTGTCTCTGACTCAGGAATACGGCGTGAGAACTCTAGTGGGGTTTCCTTCCTTGATGATCAATCTAGCTTTTAAAAATCCCAAATACTAATTTAATGTTATAAAGGGATGGTATGGTGTTGCTTTTTTAAAAAAAAATGAGAAAATTAATGCTGGGAAGAGTACAGAACATGCCTGCAGACCAGTGGGAAAGATCCATCAAGTCTCCTGAATTTCACCAAAGGGAAAACTTTGGTTCTTTATAAATAAATCAAAAAGGTAATGATTTTGTCACAGAAGATTCAGGAGCACTTGACTGGGCTTATTTCAGGAGTGTCAAGAAAGCAGATGTTTCTCCGAGCAGTCCCTCTTCAAGGAAAACTCAGTTTAAAGTGCGGTCAGCAAAAAGTCCCCTTTGATATGTTTTCTTTCTCTGCTCTCTGCACCAACATGGTCTTGGTGGTCCTGGAATTCATTTCATTTGTCTTACACTCTTACTTGAGTTTCTATGTGAGATAAGCAAATAATAAACTGGAGACAGAAGATGTTGATTGTAAGTAACGTCCTATCTCCTAGATATTTTCCCCTTGAATAATCACTTCCTTTTGGTCTTAACAGGAGCATGAAACACACTGCCATCTTCCTCCCACTCCTCCAGTGAGCATATTGTAAAGCATCATTCATTAAACTCTTGCAGAGAAGAAAAACTGCCAAAACCCTTAGCCTGCTCTGGAAAGAGCAAGTGGCCCTTGGAAGGTCACCTTTAAACACCCTGACCTCAACCCTTTGCTGCCTGCAAACACCTATCTGCGTCTATGCAGTATGAAAACATCAAAAGCCAATGACATGATTCTGTACTCAAAAGTGCATAAAATTTGACCCCTCCCTTGGCGACAGGAAAGTTGGGAGGCACCTGGAGGACTCCGGATGACGATGTACTAGCACAGTCTTGTGAATAAAGATAGCACGGTCCCCAACATAAAGCCTCTCCTGAAGTGCCCCTGGAATTTAATTTCACTTTTAATAATGACTGCTTTCCCCTGATCATTCATTGATTTGTAATTACTGATTGTCTAACTTAAGAACTATCGAGTCAGCTTTTTTATGTTGGCCTTATTTAAGAGAGTAAATGCACTTAATAATTTGAAATGTTTCTTTAGTACCCTAGTTAACATTCTTGATAATGAGCTTCTTTTAAATTACATTACTCCTTAGAGAATATGCTTAAATATATTCTTTCCTTTAAACTCTTCATCATGATGGTTCACTTAGCCACAAATAGAACATTAAAAATGATTTCTAAAGCTCTAGAAAGAGTAGGAATATCAGAATTTGAAATTTTTAAAAAAGGAGGGTATCTAATTCCTAGTTTATTTGAAGTTCCATTTTTGTAAGACCCTATATCAAGGTTCGCACAGCACCAGGTGAAGGGTTCTCTGAACCTTTACAATTGCTGTCATGCTAGGACATCCTTGAATGAAAAAAACTAGCAAGGTGTGTTTGTGAACTATACATTTCAGATACATGACGAGTACTAGTTGCCTCAGTAGAACCCCAAGAGAAATTAGCAAACTCATGTGACGTTTTTATAGTAGTATGTGCAAGATTTTTTAAAAACCCAAAAGAAATGTTTTAGCTCCCAAAATCCAGCACCAGCAAAGGCCAGTTGCCAACCGTAGATGTATCTCAAGGGGAGGAAGCCACCTCTGAAGCCTAAAGAGCTTAATTTGTGGAAAAAGTTTATTTTAAGGAAGGCCTAACTCTCAACGATCAGTCCCTGCCATCCCATGATAGTCCCGCAAGCATCCTAGGAATTTCTAGACCTTTCTCCTCCTACCTCAGCTGGAAGCCTGGAGACAACTGAGCCAATGGAAAGAGCCCAGAAAGGCCAGCTCGAGAAAGCTCAGCAGAAAACCAACAGCACACAGATGGCAGAGCCCGAGGGGCCCCGGCCCGCCATCCCCCTTCCAAGGGCTCTTCTGCAGAGGCCGCAGGGACACCTCTGGCCCGTGGTGGCTAGTGCCTCTCCCAGCCCTGACCACGCTCTGGCCACACTGTGAGGAGTCTCTCTTGCACAGCTGCTCAGTGTGGGCTCCCAGGAACAGAGACAAGATCCCTCCAGGGCCCAGCAGGACGTGGCATTAAAAGCATAGACTACAAATGCTTATTAAATATATCATTTATTGGTGTAACCAACGCGCTTAGCAATGGTGTTAGAAAAGGCTTTCTGAGCAAGAGTAGAGTAAACATGTCACAACCCACTTCTTCCAGCTATTGCCCTAGAGTTGTGTGTACTTCACATCACAATCCCATTGATCTTATTTCTTTCCTAAGATTGCTTCCACAGAGCTTTCCGAATACTGCAGCTCCCTGAAGTTCATGACCAGGACGTAACCTCCATCAGAAACAAATCCTACAGAGTGAGTGATCGGCCAAGGAAGGCCTCCCAGCAGCCCACGCCTGTGTAACTCCCGCGCTCCTGACCCTGGGCGGTAGACATGGCCTGATTCTTCTCCAAACATGGGTAAGCTATTTCAATAGCCCCAAATCCACTCTGATCTGTCTCTCAAAATCAGTGAGATTTGGGAAGGTTTATATGTTGTTTCCTAAACAGATAATGGAGTATCCCTCCCTACTTCCCTCATTTCCAGTTTGACCTGTATTTCCAGTTGTGGGATACTCTTGGCCACGACGTTGGTGTTTTGTGCTTTTCTTCCCCTTTTCTTTGTTTTGTGTGGGAAATACCAAATCTCTCGCTCCTTTATGCCTCTGTCACCTGAGCAAATCTCACAAGTGCTTGCAATTTCTTTTAGTTAAAGGAGCTGTTTAAAAAGCAAAATATTTCTTCCAAATGAATTCAGCACAACAAAGATATCAGCCCATTATAACTGTCTACAAATGACACTTTGCGTAAGAAGTTACACATAACGTTCGTCTAGAACAAGCTCTTTTTCCATGTTTACTTGTTTAATCCCAATAAACACCTTTGCACATTAGTTTTCATGATTAGCCTCGTCTTCTGCGGATGGGAGGCCGCATTTCATCCACTCATTCTTTCCTTACAAGGACCCGATCGCTTGGTGCAGCCCGGAAAGAGGTGGGGCTGTGCTCCTGGCACAGCCAAGTCCGTCCAGGTTGTCTGGACACAGAACACCCCGCGGGCTGCGCAGCGGAGAGGGAAGTTCGTGCCGCGGGGCGAAGGAAACATGATCCTGGTGGTGGCAGAGCTCGGTGCCAAAACCCTGGCAGTGCACGACCCTGCCGCGCGCCTGTGCACACTGCCCCTGCCTGCTGACCATGCACTTTATTTACCTTCGCTTTTTACTCTCCTTGAACCTCAGCGGCCTCCACTGAAAGTGGGAAGAACACGCAATCCCCCTCGGTAGAGATGGTGTGAGGACGAGATGTGCTCAGGTGGGTTAGTGTTTAGCAACCCTTTACAACCCACCGTATGGCATTCACCGGACACACAGCGTTTACCATCTCCTTGTGCTGGGCCTGAGTGAAATGCCGCCCTGGTAATAGGTCCCCCGACTTCCGGGGTTTAGGGGCCTGTAGCACTTCTCACAGAGGGAGGAAACTTGAAAACGAAGGCTCTTCGGCAGCCTGGTAAAGGACAGGAGGTGATGAGGTGATTTACGCTTGTGAAAAATGTAACAAATTGCAACATGTTGAGAAATGTGCTTGCGTCTTGTGTTACTTTTCGAGAGCAGGTGAGTTTTCTCACCAGACAGGCCCGGCGCTCTGCATCCTCCAGCTCCACAAGGCGGCCCGCCCAGACCTCTGCGCTTGCGCCACCTGCTGGTGACCCTGGCGGCGAGCACGCTCCGCACCGCGCGGGTCTTGTGCCTGTTTGCTGTAGACCCAGTTTGAACTCCAGGTGGGAGCTTGCTGGGGTTAAACTCTGGAGCCAGTAAAGACCCCGCCCCGGGAGCCCCTCCCTCCCGCTCCTCACCCTCTGGTTGAGTGTGGAAGCCCCAGGTGTCTCCTCATTAGCTCTGCAAGGCACGCGGCCTGTTCTCCCCAGAAACCTTAAGGAACCCACTGCTGCCGTGATTTCCTGGGTTTGGCTGAGCTGTCTCCTCTATGTTTAGCTGAAAAGCACAGGTAAACTGGCTGCTGCTTCGTGGTGATAGTTGGGGTGAGGCACTATTGCACGACCACCATCTCCTGAAAACTGTCTGCAGCAACAGGAGGGAAAAGACCACACACTAAGAGGAGCCAAGTCACAAAGCTGAAGGACTTTTCCCCCGAGACCTTGGTGATCTCTTAGCCAGAAAGCCAACTTCCGGGGTTTCCTGTCTGACTGCATCAGCCAGTAAAATAAAACAAAGTACTGAGCACCTGCCAATGAACGCAGAGGAGCTGTGTTCAGGCTTCACATCTGCAGTGGTTCAGTCCCCCGTGGGCTGGTTCCAAGGCAGAAGAGGACGTAGCTTGGAGGAGGAAAGCCGCTCGCTGCATGAAGGGAGGGGCTGTTCCTGATAATAATCTCTTTCTGGGTCACGTAGCTGGTTGTCTGCCCCTGCCAGCCGGCCACAAAGGGCATGCCTTGGATACTCTAAACCATCACTGAGAAACACAACCTCTTGTGAATTCACAGCACCCTTCTGTGGGATTCTTGGGTGCCTGATACTCCTAATAGATACAAATATTTTGGTCAATTTTAAAATGTAGAAAAGAAGCTGTCAATGTGAAAATCCTTTAATAAGCAAATACACAATATCTTAAATGACCTAGGCCAGAAGAGTGTATCTTTGGACCGTCCCTGTGTGCGTGATGAGTCCGGTTGAGCAGACCCCACCTTCTGCAGGTCAGGCTCAGAGTTACACCTCTCACTCTCCGAGAAAACCCGTGAAGTGAATAAGCGATCTAAATTAAGTGTTCGCTCCTGTGCAAACTGCTTTGGTCTGACTTTAGCTTTTGCCCACATTCTTCGTGAGTCCGGTTCATTTGGCAAAACACAGCCCATGATTTTCACAATAAGACACGTGGATGTACCTCATACTCCTCCAATGCCATCATACAATGAGCTTCCTCCCATCAGCCCACTGACGTTCTTCCTTTGTCTGGCCCCTTCTGTCCACTGTTAGGTTCTGGCTGTGTTCCCAACACTGGCCACCCTCCCAGGTGCAGAACAAGCCTTCCTTTGTCCCCCGTCACATGTCCAAGCACGTCAGTCCCCCGGCTGTCTCCTCCTCATGGTCCATATTATCTGTCTCCATTGTCTCAGATGTTTGTTACAACCAGGGTCTGAATGCGGAGATGCTATTGGAGAGTTGTTTGTTGCTGTGACCAGAATACCTGGCATGGACGACTTAAAGCAGTCCAGCCTGTCCTGGCTCCGGACCCACAGGCCCCGGCCCAGGCCGGCGGGCTCGGAGCAGCTGCGCATGCTCTGTGGGGAGCACCCTCTCTCCCGCTCACAGGCTGGCCCTGTCGCCGACACACTGCCGCTGTTATCCTGCACTGTGTGTGTTTGACTTTCTGCTGGAACCTCAGAACCGGGTGGGGCTCCCTGGGGCTTCAGGTCCCTTGAGCTAGAGAATGAAATTCCTAGGAATATGCCGGACACCACTCAGTGGCCCTAAAATGTGGCTCACTGGTCACTTGCAGGGCGATAGATACATTTAGAGGGTGCTTCCCACGTTGCATCCAGGCTAAAAATTTGATTATTTAATTATTTTAAACAGGTATATATGTAATAGTTTTCACTTAGGAATTTAACTAACAAAAGAGGTGGGTTTTTTTGTTTTTTGTTTTTGAGACAGGGTCTCACTTTGTAGTTCAGGATGGCTCTGAGCTCACTATGGAGCCCAGGTAAGCCTGGAACACAGCAATCCTCCTGCCTCTGCCTCCCGAGTGCTGGCATGACAGGTGTGAGCCACCACGCCCAGCACTGTGGTATGTGGTACTGATTGCTGGTGGGTGTGAGTCTCCACGCCCAGCATTGTATGTGGTCACTGGGGATTGAACTCAGGACCTTGCACTTGCGAGGCAGGCGCTGGAACCACTGAACTAAATCTCCGGCCCAAGAGGTTATAATTTTAATGTGTATTTCAGTCATTTCAGCCACTTGGTATTTCTATCTAGTTATAGCTCTTGTTCGCATTTGTTTTATTTAATCTTGTCTACTTTCTACATCTAATCTTTTCATTTTTATTAAATTTATATAAGTAATATTATCATACTTTTGATGTGCTGAAGTTTTAGCTCATATTCAAGCACGTAGCCGGCTTGACCGTGAAAGACTGAGAAGTTTCTCCACCAACACTCTGAAGCAGCCCTGTCTAAATTCTCTCCAGGATCCTACTCATGACAGCCGCTGGCCTACTCAGTTCCATAGATTTTCCTTTTTTAAAAAATGCCACATGCGGGCCGGAGGGTTAGCTCAGTGGTTCCGGCGCCTGCCTCGCAAGCGCAAGGTCCTGAGTTCGATCCCCGGTAACCACATATAATGCTGGGTGTGGAGACACGCCCACCAACAATCAACACCGCATACCACAATGCCGGACGTGGTGGCTCAC
>PVIC010041850.1:0-16050 GCA_004025085.1 Thryonomys swinderianus | reverse complement strand
CTAGCTCTGAGCTCACTATGTAGCCCAGGCAAGCCTCAAACTCAGCAATCCTCCTGCCTCTGCCTCCTGAGTGCTGGGATGACAGGCGTGAGCCACCACGCCTGGCACTGTGGTATGCGGTATTGACTGCTGGTGGGCGTGAGTCTCCACACCCAGCGTTGTATGTGGTTACCAGGGATCGAACTCAGGACCTTGCGCTTGCGAGGCAGGCGCCGGAACCACTGAGCTAACCCTCTGGCCCTGCCCCCTTGTCTTCTAACCAGAATCAGTGAAAGCTGGCTGGGTGGGTGGATGTTTGGGGGTAGGTGCCGCTCTTCCACGGCTCCTGGGGTCTGCGAGGGCAAGTGAGGGCAACAGCAAGCGTCAGGAGGAGTTCCTGGGTGGGCTCAGCTGGCTTCAGGGTTTATGTCTTGTTGAAAATAAGGCTGTGGCCCTGAGGGATGGATAGATCACCTGACCCCAGGGACTTTGTCCAGGACTGTGTCCCTCCTTAAGAGGGACCTGGAGGCCAAGGATTTAGCTCAGTGGTTCTGGGGTCTGCCAAGTTCCATCTCCTGTAACCACACACCACAATGCTGGGTATGGTGGCTCATGCTTGTCATTCCAGCACTTGGGAGGCAGAGGCAGGAGGAGAGGATTGCTGTGAGTTCGAGGCTTAGTGAGTTCAGGACCAACCTGAGCTACAAAGTGAGACCATGTCTCAAAAAAAAAAAAAAAAAAAAGACCTGGACAGCCAGGTGTGCCATCAGCCTGCCATCCCTCTCCTCTTTACACAGTCTTTAGGATGAGGAACCCAGAAGGTAGCGAGTTCAAGGCCAAGGCAGCATGTCATGGTGAGATCCAGTGGTCAGGGCAGAGGCTAAGACTGAGTCTAGAAAGTGGGTGGGTACATGGGGAATGGGAAGGGGAGCCCCCATCACCTCAGCTCTGGGTGTCCGGGCTGCACCACTTGGACAGGCCCTACTGACCTGTGGTTGTCGGAGGTGCAGAGGGTGGGGACAGAGAGCCTCCTGCTTTTCGTGCACCCCACGTCCCACCACGCAGCTCCAGACCAGCCTCTCAGGGCCTGGCAGTCCCGCCCCACACGCTGGGTCCCAGTGTGTCTAGGCCCTCCGTTTACCAGGCAGGATCAAGGGGCCCAGGAGAGGGGCGAGCAGGGACAGATGAGCTGTGGCTTAAGGCCCCACAGTTCATGCTGGGGAATGTAATGCCTGAGGGCGCGTGCGGACAGTGTCTGGAGACAGGGCTCAGTGGAGTCCCAAGAGCCTCATGCTGGCTTTCGTGGCTTTACAGAGGGGCCCGGTGACAGCTTGCTAGGTCGGGGGCAGCAGCATTCTGCTCTTTACACATTCCTTGTGCCAGCCTTGCCCTTCCCCAGGTCTCTCTGCCCCTGGGGTCACTGGCCAGGGTCTGGCCCCCTGCAGCCCAGCCTCCAGCCTGCCAGCCACAAGGGAGCCATGGGCCACTCACTGCTGAGGGACAGCCCACAGGATGAGGAGCCCAAAGGCTGAGAGCAGGGACACTGCCCGCTGCCCATCCAAGGGCCTCACCTTGCCTGCTCTCCATGGTGACACTGCTTGGGCCCCCGTCTTCTGCCAGGCCCTGCTCCAGGTTTTCCAGGATCTGTGGTCAGTGTAAGCACAGGGACAGCTGTGAGCAACACACCTGGGTCCAGCTTTCCTAACATTTCCAGGGACAGCAAGCTTCTCTGGATGAAGATGACCAGGCCTCCAGGGAGCGTTCACCTGGACACGTCATCAGCCCTGTGACAATAGCTGCCCCGAGTTCACAGTGGGTGGACCTGGGTTTACAAGCTCAGAGTATCCCAAAGAGGTAAGCATGGTGATGCACACCTATAATCCCAGCACTGGGAAGGCTGAGGCAGGAGGATTGCTTCCAAATTCAAGGCCAACCTGTGTTACAGAGTTTGAGGCAGCCTGATCTACACAGTGACACCCAAGTTATGGCTCATTCTAGATGTCCACACAAGGCCTCACACTTTCTCAGAGGTGGGTGAAACTACAGTGTGTGATTGATTCATGGAGGGGCTGTGCTGAAGGGCACAGGTTTGAGTGCTGCTCACCCTAAGAAATCCGAATAAGATAAAAGGAGCAGAAAGACTGGTTGAAATCCCTCATTGCCTTCTTTTCCCTCTTTAGTACAGGAAATCAAACTTAGGACCTCCTAAGCTCCACTAAACTACATTCTGGCCTGGCCCCTGCTGCTTTGGCTGCCTTCCACCACCACGGACTGCTGCCCCTCTGCCATCTGTCTTGGGGCACGAGAGGGTAGTGAGGTGGGGCCGCGGAGGCCCACTCACCTGGCCGCAGACCATCTTGACTCGGTGCAGTCTGTCCAGTGCCTCCTGGGGGTGGCCCAGGTACTGCTGCAGCTCTGCGTGTAGGATGCGCATGGAGAAGGGCACCATGGAGCCTGCAACCGAATCGCAACTGGTCAGGTACCCACTGCACCTGTGTGGGCAGTCACAGGGCACGTGACACACGTTCTGCACCAGCAGTGAAAACAAATTAAAAGCAGGGCACCATTCACACTGGCACCCAAACAAGACACACGATATAAACCTGAAAGATGGGGTGAAGAACACGAGATCTGACGGGAGAGATCCAAAGTCCCAGTGGAGGGACAGACGTGCCACGTTCATGCACAGAAGACCCAAGGGCCCTGGAGTCTGTCAGAGTGTGGTGCACGGACTGCGTGCAGTCCACAGGCCCTGCAAGCTGCGTCATGGGCATTGACGCAATTCTCAAGTTTACAGCAACAGCAAGAACAGGCACCCTCTCTGCCTCCTGTGACCATGAAGGGCCCGGCTGTGTCACCACCTGAGAGGCGCATGGACACGGGTGCCAGCGCAGTCCAGTGCAGCTCCCCCGCGGGATGGAAAGAAAACTGCTGACTTCTTACCATTCATCACGTCTTGTTATGAATCCTCTGAATGGGCAAAAATGATGCTGATACTTAAATGAAATATATTAAAGCTCATTCACAAAAGTTATTTATTTGTTGCGCTATCATAACCTCCCTTTGAAAGCACATTTTAATGACTTGCTTTGCTTATATATTGGGAGCTGAAATGAAATGAATGAATCAAATTCATAACATTTACGCCTGCTACCCCACAGAATGCAAAGAAAAATGAGCAAGCGCCCAGAGCGTCATCATGGCTGGGTGTTCACACACTTCAGGGAAACGTGCGTGATTTGTGTCCCCTTCCTGATCTGTATTAGCTGCCTAATGACGCCAAGCTGTCCCTTTCCCTCCATCCATCCTGACACGGATGCATCTCAGGCTTTGCGGTCAGGGAGCAAGGACAGTGGATGCACCGCACCTGGACGCCGAGGTGCCAGGGCTGCCCTTTGGGGAGACTGCAGCTGCTCCTCCTCTGAGCCCCTCCTGCCAGCAGAAGGTGATGCACCAGGAGAAGGAGGTGGGGGGTAGGGGTAGGGGTGGGTCAGGTCCATGGAGAAGTGGGTTGTGGCCAACAAACATGGCCCTGTGGTCTCCCAGAGAGGGAGGATACTGTCTAGGGCTGCAGCGCAGGGCAGGCAGTAGATGCCACTACACTTTCCCACAGTGGCACAAGCTCAGCAGACCCGGGCAAAGCCTGAGTAAAGTATTTATGAGCCAGCGACAGCAGTTCCACCAGTCTCGCCAGGACAGGAGTGCAGGAGCACAGCGCCATACAGACCCACCCCATCCTGGAACCAGCCAAGTGGGTGTGACTGGGACCCTCCTGCGGGCTACAACCCATCTTAAAAATCAGGATGGAGAAAGGGGTAGGGTAAGGAAGGAAGGGAAAGGAAACAATTGATGGGCTGAAAAAAATAGGAAACAAAGTTTATGTATATATGGGTTGGAGGACTTGGGGGGCAAGGGAATGAGAAAAAATGAGAATTCAGTCGTGTCAGGTACTGGTACAAATTCTCCATGTCGATTGTGATCACAATGTGCATATAAAATTTACCAATAAAATCAATTTTAAAAAATCAGAACAGAGGTGAAGAGGAAATAGGTGGCATGCGACTTGTGGAAAGGCCATGCTCCCACTGTGGGCACAGGAAGAAGCGAGCCACCCCCACCCCGTGCCAGGCCATGGTGCCCTCCCAAGGCCCGAGGCTCCACCCTCAAGGGCCTGCAGGTCTGAGCGTGTGTGAAGCAGGTCTCCTTCTCTGCAGCTGGATGAGGACAGCCGAGGGCACCTAGTCTGTACACAGGAAAGCAAAGTGCTCCCCACGCCATGCTGGGTCTTACCCCTGCGCCCAGGGTACACGTGCGGGTAGTACTCATAGTACAGGTCCGGCTGGTCCAGGTTCCCGAAGGGCTCAAACTCCATCTCTGCATTCTGGAAGAGGCCCAGCTTCACCAGCAGCGCCAGCCTCACAAACCACAGCTGCAGCACAAAACCGGTAGGGACAGGGATGGTCAGAGCTGCTCTGGCCATCCGCATAGAGACACTGTGTGAAGGATGATACTGGAGGACCCTGGG
The DNA here is from genome assembly GCA_004025085.1 of Thryonomys swinderianus. NCBI lineage: Eukaryota > Metazoa > Chordata > Mammalia > Rodentia > Thryonomyidae > Thryonomys > Thryonomys swinderianus. The sequence continues at coordinate 11,546 of PVIC010041850.1, read as the reverse complement.
CACGGGGGCAGTGCCTACACAGGCAGCCATGATGCCGCTGGGACACAGACAGACTAGGAAGGTGGTGATTTAAGTCTGCGAGGGACAGCAGAGGTCTTCAGAGCTAATGGTACCTTGGAGCCAACCCCAGCTGAGCTAATTGCACCGATGGAAAGATGAGGTCCCTGTGGCCCGATGGCGAGTGGGGAAGGGGCCATGGCACACGTGCTCAGTGGTGTCCCAGGTGCACTTAGAAAGGAGTCCTGACATTGTGACAACATGCATGAACGTAGAGGTTGCCATGCCAAGTATGCCAGGCCCAGAGATGAGTCCCATCTGACGTCACTTGTCTGAGAAAGCTCAACTGTAGACCCACAGCCGTGGGCTGCCTGCCAAGTGCAGCCTCTGCAGTGCCCCCTGCAGGAGGGAACCCCCTGCCGCCCCACCTGGACCCATCTGCCAGAGGAAGGGAGGGAAGGAGGGAGGCAACCCGAGGGAGACTGCTCTGGTCAGGGAGACTGCAGCCCGCGTGGGGTAGGGGCACAAATGTGAGGAAGAGCTGGAGTGATCTGGCCAGAGGCCAGTGCAGGATGCGAGGTCCAGAATGTGCCCCTCCTTGTCCTGACCGATGCTAAGGTCGTGTCCCCTCTGCGCCCACAGTGCTGACCTGCAGCGAGTCCGTTGTGTGGCTGGTGGGCAGCCCACTCTTGCCATAGCCCTGGCCGTGGGCGGTGAGCAGGCGTCCGCACAGGTCCACAGCAGCTCTCCAGTTCCTGCAGTTCTGCAAGACACAGGCATCATTACCACTTGCTCTTGGAGGAAATGGCCCTCGGGCCCTGGGGACCACACGGGTCAGACCCGGCCGGCAGCCCGGGGACGGCATCGCGCAGTCATCACTGGCACTGCACACAGCCCAGTTGGGTGGCCAGCTCACATCAACCCCAACCTGACGCTCAGGGTGTGGCAGGGGTCCCACCAGGAAGCTGCGCACCCACAGCCTAGAAGGCGAGCTCCTCGTGCGTGTGGTAACTTCTGTCCGTTTGAAGCAGTGATTTAATTCTGTGTGTTGGGCCTGTTGACTATAAGGAAAATCCACATGGACTATGACACGAGGGGCTCAGAGGTTCAACATCTCTCTGCTTTATCAGTAAGAGGAATCAATGAGTTACAGAAGGTGCTGTGTCCCCACCGGTGGTCACCACACAGCCAGGGCCCCGAGGCTGCTGATAAGACACAGGCTCAGGGGCTCTGTGTGCACCTCAGCCCTGCATGGTGCAGAAAGCAGCACTGCCAGGCGACCAGACGGCCATTCTGGGAGAGTGCGGCTGCACATCCTGTCCTGTTGTGCCCGCTGTGCCTGGGCCATGCTCCTCTATGAGCTCCTCCCGAAGAAGCCAGGCTCAGTGAGCAAAGCAGTGATTGAGCCCATCGGTAGCTGGATCCAATGCAGGTGATGGACGGGGAGCCCGAGGAGCAGACCAGGGCAGGCTGGCACAGGGGCACAGGAGGCCAGAGGCAAGAGTCTGGCTCACCTGTGGGCAAGGGGGAGCAAGGAGCAGCTAGAGCCTCCTCACACCCATGGGGAGACCACTATAGCCTTTCCATATGGGAGGCACCTTCCTCACGGCAGAAGGGATGCCGAGCACCCCAGGGGCGGGCAGGGACCTCATCTGTCAGAATGGGGTGCTGAGATCTTTACACGGAGTCCCGGGTGGGAGCACAAGGGACAGGTGCCCTGTCCTGGAGACACAGGCCTGATCACTGGGCCACTTCCCTCTGGGGTTGCACATGTGCATACGTGGAGTTCAGTGCCTGTCACCCCAGTGTTCTGGGAGGCTGAGGCAGGAGGATCACAAGTTTAAGCTTAGTCCCGGGTAACTGAAGGCCCTGGGTTCAAGCCCCAGTACTGAAGAAAGCACAGAGCAAACAGTGCAGCAACAAATTCCATAACTGCCCTGGAGGTCAAGTGTGTCCTCCTCCCAGCGTGAGTCTCAGTTCGCAGCACTCTAGCGGAAGCCGGAGCCACTCTGCAGCTACCTGGGCCTTGCTGCCAGACCATGCCTCTGGCTGCTGAATGACGCCCTCCAGGCATGTGCGCTTGTGCTCTGGTGCATGAGCTTTCACTGCTAGGAACAGCTGCCTTGGGCTGGTGGAGAGGAATGAACTGGACACACTTCTAGGAGGTTCCCCTTTCTGGGACAAGACTGGTGTGCATGCACACGCGCACACACACACACACACACGCATGCACATACACACACATGCATGCACACATGAATGACACGCTCCGGCTTTCTGACTCCAGACCAGGCCTTTCATGTACCCTGGGCCTGTGCGCTTCCCAGAGCCTGAAAACCATAGATCCACCATGAGGATGGATAGCGCCACACCCCTTTGGACAGCGCAGACAAGACACGCAGGACTTCTGCATTCGGGTGGCAGCTAGAGACACTGGTTAAGACTGGTTAAAACAGGTACTTCCGGGGAGCTCCATGTGCTTTCTCCAGTCCACAGGCAAAGTGCGCCCGCTCTAGGTATCACAAAAGGCTACGGGCACTCTGCACTGCAGATGTGCAGAGAGGGCTGGCAGGACCTGCTGCCCAGTATGGACAGCTCTGCATCCAGGTCCCAGTGCGGCCTTCGGCTCCCAGTTGGACCACCCCCGAGCACAGGTGGGGAAGGGCTGGCTCAGGCAGTCGGGACTCACAAGGAGGGGACAGCAGCCAACTTGGGAGTGAGGAAAGGTTGGGGAGGCACATGCATGATGGCAGGGTGGTCACGCAGGGGAGGGAACATGCAGCAGGCTTCCAAGGCCTGGCCGCAGCTGTGACCCCCAGGTGGTGTGAAAGCTCCAGGCTCCCTGCAGCAAGGGAGGCTGTCAGGAGCCAGCAGGATGTGCCACAGTGGTGACACCTGTCCACACAGGTTACTGGAGCCAGCTGGCTCTGTGTGCTGCTGCAGGTGATGACACAGGCCGGCGGCAGGCTTGCCCTCCAAAGCACTTCTCCTGTAATTAATTACTAGTTTCTGTTATCTTTACAAAACTCAGCCTGAACACGTGTCAGCCTGGGTGCTCCCCACTCAACGCCACCTCAGAGTCCCACTGTACCCGGAACAGGACTTTCAATGGGGCGTAAGGAGGTGACACCGACATGCCGGCCTCTGCAACGTGACCCACCCGCGAACACTGCCCAGCTGCTCTCAGGACAGCCTGCAGCAGACAGGCTGTGGCTCCTGGGCAACCAAAGTTGCCTCCTGGGGTCTGTCCCAAAGCTCCAGGTCAGAGTTTCTAGGATGGCACCGCCAAGATGTTGCCCTCGTGCTACGACAGAAGAGACCCAAACCCCTGTGGTTCTGCTTCCCGAGATCTCAAGTGGAAGCAGTTTGCAAGGCTCACAAGGAGAGAGTACCCAGCGGATGGACAAAGTGAGTCTGTCAGTACTTGTGGACAACGTTTCAGCTGCCAAAGTCATGAACAGAGGAGCCAGGGATGTAGCTCAGTGATGCCGCTGCCAGTCTGGCCAATGCAAGGTCCCAAGTTCGATCCTGGTTCCATACACACAAAGTTATGAACAGAAATTTCAATACTGCAAGTGTGTGTATGTGGGTGACACATGCCTGAAATCCAGCCCTCGGGAAGCTGAGGCAGGAAGATCACTCAGCACGGGTTTGAGGCAAGCCTGATGTACACAGCGAAATGAAGCTCTACCTGCAACATCAGGTGTCTCCTGGTTTTCCCCTGGGCACTGCTTCCCTGTGGGACAGACAAGCACAGCCCTCGGGCACAACGGGTGCTCCCTAAGGGTATGGCACAGTCCAGCCCATTCTCCTCACATCCCTTGTGTGCCCAACACCCATGGCCTGGCTGTCCTCCTAACTTCCTCCTCTCCTCTGTGAAATGCGCACCAAACTGCCTGGGGCAAAAGCGGCACCTCTGGCCCAGGAAGCACAATTACATCAATTATTCAGAACAGCTTCACCCTGGTCCCTTGCAGAGCCCCAGGGCTGGAGACCAGGGCACGGGCACAGGCATGCCTCCAACCTGCTGCCCCTCCAGCATAGTTTCATTCCTGAGTATTTCGTTTCATGTCAGGCTAAGGGTGGTGGCTACAAATTGGGAAAAAATGTCTACAAATGTCCCTCGGGGGTCTGAAATGATAAAAGGTTAGGAAGTCCTGACTCCGTGCTGCACACAGACAGTGCTGGGCCTGGCATCCAAGCTCCCTGTCATTAGGCCTACATCCTGCATCTCCCTCTGTGGTCCCCGAGGCCAGGGCCCATCTGGAGCGTGCACTTTAACTTCTGGAAGTTTTTCTTTCCGACAGCTTTTAGCATGCACACAGGTTCAAATGCTGTGGAGGAGACGGCAGGTTTTCAGCCCAGCAAGACAGGAGAAAATGAAATAATGCTTCACTATACTAGGAAGTGAAGAAATGATACCAGTCAGAAAAGCAAATTGCTTTGTTAGCCTAAGAAATTAAAAACAAATTTTGAGAAGTTAAAACAAAGGGCAGACAAAGAGACACTAAAGTTAAGTATACACATGCTACTGATGAAAGTCAACTGCAATAATGTCTCTGAAAATTAATGTGTAGTGTAAGATTCTCAAAATGGTCACGGTTAGATGCATATTTGTCTCCTAAGACTTATGGCAAAGAATCACTTATGGGCCAGAGATTTAGCTCAATGGTTCCAGTGTCTACCTGGCAAGCGCAAGGTCCTCAGTTTGATCCCCGGTACCACATGCAACAATACCAGGCCTGGTGGCTCATGCCTGTCATCCCAGCACTTGGGAGGCAGAGGCAGGAGGACTACTGTGAGTTTGAGGCTGGCCTGGGCTACATAGTGAACTTAGGACCAGCCTAAACTACAAAGCAAGAACCTGTCTCAAAAGAAAAGAAAAGAAAAGAAGAGAAGAAAAAAGAAAAGTAGAATCACTTATGCATTAAGGAAATCTGTGCAAGATGGATCCACCTAAGGTTGTTATAGCAGCTTCAGATTAGGTAGTTATCAAGTGTGTTTTAATTTAAACTCTGATGTGGGAAAGTGTTAGTACTGTGTACAAGTATAAATGGTAAGGGAAGCAACACTGTAAGTAGAGTTTGGAATGTGTACCTAGTGTATATGGAAGCACATATCACTCTTCTCCTTACATGTTACATGTTATACTATGTATGGAAGATGTAAATATGTACACACACATGAATATGTTAAAGGACAGAAGTTCTTTCCTTTTCTTCCTTCCCTCCTTTTTTTCTTTTTAAAGGAATCATATAACAGGACCCAGTGGAATTTATTTGAGGGCACAAGGTTAAGCCAACATTTGAAAATCCATTCATCCAATCCATCCTATTAACAGGCTGAAGAAGGAAAATTATGCTTCTGCTAATTGACGCAGCAGGATTGGTGCTTCTGTTTGCAGGGAAGCCCTGCCCTCTGCAATCCTGTGAGAACTGCCTATCCAAGATCAGAGGTTTTATAGACAGTTTTTCCCCCCAGTTTTTCTGGCACAAACACGAACACGGCATTGGTAAGATCAGGAGTGGAGAAGTTTGTGAATGAAAGGATAGGCCATACACCCATGGTGCAGTGTCCACTTTTGGGGCTTTGGGAAGCTGGCTATGATCATATCCACCTCTCTACCACTGTGATGGTTCAGGAGGCATCCCTACCTCTGCGCCCAGACATGCAGGAAAAAACTCATGCCTGCTGAAAGATGGTGATTTTAAAATCAAGCACAGAAGGTACAAGCTACTATGAAATGGCAGCTAAAGGAAAAAATCTCCCTGAAAAACACCAGCCCTTTGATAAACCAGCCCTTCTTTGCTGTAGATCCAAGAAAGCAGACTAAAAATATTTAACAAAGTGTCTACACTGGACTTGGATGGACTTGTCCTCTTGCAATTGTTCCCTAAATGTTACAGAAAACAAGGACTTAAAAGTACTCAGGTTGCATTACTTGGAGGATTGAGTTCTACACAAACATTGTGGCACTTCACACAAGGAACCAAGCACCCATAGATTCCAGCATCTCTGGGGGTACCCAAAATAATGTATAGACATGGGGTCCCCAACACCGTGCTCTGATGCCTGTCTGGTCCCTCAGACCCCACTGGGTCATGTCTCTGGCAGACCCTCCCCAGGTGTTAGTTTGAGTAGGTGCAAAATATATAAATGAAAAATTTATTGTTATCTATATATTTTCAAATAGGAGAGAGAAAAGGCTTTTTCATCTCCATTGTGCCTACAAAGACACCAATAAAACATTTAAATGTGTAATAAAATTATTTGCAAATATGAAGTGGTTTATAAATGATTAAAAACAATAAAATGGAGCATTTAAAGCCTTTAGCTTTTGTTACGATTTCCTACAGGAAAATGTGTTTACTGTATCTCAAACTAGATCATTGCCATCACAAAAGAAGCAAAAACCAACCATCTTAATTTTTCTTTCCCTTCCTTCCTTCCTCCCTCCCTCCCTCCCTTTCTTTCCTTTTTTTTTTTTTTTTTTTTTTTTTTTTTTTTTTTTTTTTTTTTTTTTTTTGAGACAGAGTCTTGCTTTGTAGTTCAGGCTGGCCCTAAGCTCACTATGTAGCCCAGGCAAGCCTTGAACTCAGCAATCCTCCTGCCTCTACATTCTGAGTGCTGGGGTGACAGGTGTGAGTCACCTCACCTGGCATTGTGGTGTGTGATACTGATTGCTGGTGGGCGTGAGCCACCACATCCGGTATTGTTGGTTAAGGGGGATCAAACCTGGGACCCTGAGCTTGTTAGGCAGAAGTCAGAACCACTGAGCTAAATCTCCAGCCCTTAATTATTCATTTTTTAAGCCAATGTGGATTTTCTATGAAGTGGCTTCTGAAATAACCCGTAGAAATGTTTACACTCCTATTATCTCTCTCAACATAACCTCCTCACAGACGACTGACTGCAAGATTGATGCAGACACCTGCCAGCACCGAGCACTCGGCCAGGCCAGTCAGCTTCTGTGAACATGGATGGGTGTGTAAAAGACCTATGGTTCTGCTGCGCTGACTTGAGAGCCGCGTTTCTAGGAGTCAGCACAGGGAGGGGGGAGCAGGTATCTGGTGGCTTTGGTCACCTATTTCTCAATTCCATCCTGAGGACACAACTTCCAGTGAGGACCAGACCTCGGAGTGGGAGAGTCCCCGCTGGATTCAGGACCAGGTAACTAAATCCTGTGTCTCTAATCACTAATCCCGACTTGGACAATGGAATGGCTTCACAGTCAGCCAGGCCAGTAGGGAAACGGGTGATTTTCCTTGTATCAAAATTTAGAAACAAATTTAAGAGAAGAACAAAAGGTGTTAGCAAAGTTTGCTGTTTCCAATATACACTGCCAAATACTGTCTTTCTTTTGTGAGAGAAGAAAAAATCATAACTTGGTCCCGGTTCAACTCGGCTTTGTATTTCAGAGACACAGCCGGAGTCAGGAACACCTCTTGTCATCTGGGGAGGCCAGACAAGGCCCTGACGGCTTCTCCCGGCCAAGGGCAATTCTGCACCAGACAAGTGTCTGAGGAGACTGTGAGGGGCATGGGCAAGGCCAAGACCCAGTCCACAAGGCGTCCCCAGGGTGGGGTCAGGTCACAGGGAAGGAAGGCTGCAGCACACAGCAGACAGAGGCCTCAGAGAGGTTCAGGCTGACTCAAGACTCAGCTCCGAATTGGCTGCTCCCCCGGAAGAAGTTGCAGGGGGGGCGGGCCCTGCTGCTCACCTAGGGCGAATGGGAAGCAGCGAGTAGGGAGGGGCCAGCAAGTAGAAGAACCCGCCAGGCCACACTCCCAGAGTCTCCGCCAATCACCAATCACCGTCCAAAGGCTCCGCCTCTGCCCTCCGAGGCCCTGGGAATCTCCCTCCGGATAGGAATAGTACGGTGTGGGATATCTTCAAAGGAGGATGTGGTGTGTTGTGGGGAGGTCAGCTCCGAGGAGAAGAAGGCAGCATATCCTGTATACAAACGCTCATCAGAGGGGCAGGCTGGGCGGCCCTGCGCCATGTGCATGTAGGCTGCAGCCTGCTCCTGGAACTTATTTGAATTGATGATACAGCTTCTGCTCGTTTATTTCAGCTGCTCCAAAGCATTTAATTGACTGTATAGAAAATAATTTTTATTTTTCCTGCTGTGGTTTTTAGTAACATTTTTGGCTAATATGAATAATATGCAACGAACTTTTTTGCTTTGTTTTTGGACAGAGGCACTCAGACAGGTCTTGAGCTCACTATGTGTGGGAGAATGGTCTCAAACTCATGGTGATCCCCCTACCTCAGCCCGCCTCAGCCTCCCAAGAGCTGGAATTAAGGCCTATGCCATCACCCCTGGGGCAAACATTCTTTTTGTTTGTTTGGTTTTTGTCGTGTTTTTGAGACGGGATCTCGCTTTGTATTCAGGCTGGCCCTGAGCTCACTTGCCTGTAGCCCAGGCAAGCTTTGAACTCAGCAGTCCTCCTGCCTCTGCCTCCTGAGTGCTGAGATTACAGGTGTGAGTCACCACACCCAGCACTGTGGTATATGGTTCTAATTGCTGGTGGGTGTGAGTCACTAGACCCAGTATTGTATGTGGTTACCGGGGATTGAACCAGGGACCTTGTGCTTGCTGGGTAGGCACTAGAAGCACTGAGCTAAATTCTGGCCCAGACCAAACATTCTTGAACATGCGTTTTCACACACATAGACAAGGATTTCCTATCAGGACATAAGGGAAGTGGAATCAGCGGTTTTACAAAGTATTTGTTGCATTTGCTTGTGTTGTTAACACATGGCAGGGCGACACTGGCACTTTTTCATTTACCCTTTGGACCCGAGTGGGTGTGAGCGGGTTTTCTTCTCATGGGCTGTTGGCTCTGGGACTTGCTTCCTGCCCCTGTCTTCTCCAGAGCCATTTCTTTTCCTTTTTTTTTTTTGAGATAGGGTCTCACTTTGTAGTTCAGGCTGGCCCTGAGCTCACTATGTAGCCCAGGCAAGCCTGGAACTCAGCAATCCTCCTGCCTCTGCCTCTCAAGTGCTGGGATGTCAGGCGTCAGTCAACATGCCCAGCACTGTGGTATGTGGTATTGATGGCTGGTGGGCATGTGTCACCATGCCCAGCATTGTATGTAGTTACCGGGATCGAACTCAGGGCCTTGCGCTTGCAAGGCAGGTGCTGGAACCACTGAGCTGAATCTCTGGCCCCTTCTTTTCCTTATTAACCTGAGGAAGTTCTATCTATCCTGGACACAAATCTTTTCACACGGGCATTTCCAACATTTTTTCCAATCAGTCATTCCTTATTCAATAGCCGGGCACGGTGACAAACACTTGTAATTCTAGCACTGTGGAGGCTGAGACAGGAGGATCACTGTGAGTTCAAGGCCAACATGGGATACATAGTGAGATACTGTCGCAAAAAAACAACAAAGAAAATCCTCTGTCACTTACAGTGTGTGAAATTGAACAAAAATCTGATGAGAGGCCTGTTTTTCCCATTTAATCACCTAATTCAATCAGTGCCACTCTATTTTGTTTAGCTCTTTCCTGATAACCTTTAATTCCCAGTCTGGTCTCAAGTGCGTCTCTGTGCTGCTCTCTCTCTCCAGCCTGATGGGGGCGGTGTGGGGACAGAGAGGCTTGGGCCTTGGGACTTCATCCCACTGCCCGGTAGGTGTGAGAAGTCTCCAGTCATGGTCAAACCATTAAGGCGCAGGGACACTTCGCTGGGTTGGTTGAATGGCCTCCCTAGCCCTGTGCCAATGGCACCAGAGAAGAGGGTACTGCCCATGCCCACCAGGCAGCTGTTCCATCCCTTCTGCGCACCACTCCTGGGACCCCACACTGGCGCCACTTGGAGTGACCGCTGTTTATTTTATCTATGTTCTTGGTTATTTTCACCTCCCTATTTTAAGCCTCCTGTGTGTTCCCTTCCCCACAGCTGCCTCCATTATCAATGTCAGGTGTCAGAACTGCTCAAGAGAACACTTTTAAAATTAAAACTTTAGGCCGGGAATTTAGCTCAGTGATTCCGGTGTCAGTGTGGCAAGTGCAAGGTTCAGGGTCCAATCCCTAGCACCACATGCCACAATGCCAGGTGCGGTGGCTCACACCTGTAATCCCAGCACTTGGGAGGCAGAGGCAGGAGGATTGCTGAGTTCAAGGCTTGCCTGGGCTACACAATGAGCTCAGGACCAGCCTGAGCTACAAAGCAAGACCCTGTCTCAAAAAACTAAGAGTTTAAACTGTGCCATATGGACCTTTAGCTTTGGGAAGGAAATCTCATGAAACTCTTGTAATTACTACATGTGGAACTCTGATTAAAACACAGATGAGGAAAACTGCTAAATTCAAGCGATATTTAAATTTAAATAAATATTACTTTTTCCCTGTTTTGTGTTTTGAGGCAGAGTCTCACTCTAGTTCAGGCTGACCTGAACTCACTATGTAGCCCAGGCTGGCCTCCAACTTGCAGCAATCCTCCTGTCTCAGCCTCCCAAGTGCTGAATCATAGGCGTGTACCACACACCCGTCTCCACTCTTGTCAGTTTTATATGGTAGGAAGTAAGGTACAGGCTCTATTTGCGACTTGGAACATAGGTATTTTGCAACTTTTAAAAGATAGGAAAAGTAACCCAATAAAATCACTTAAGTATGTAACAGTGTGGGCACAACTCCTCTCCATCTAAGGCTCAGAGAGAACCTGTAACTCAACACTTTAATGGTTAAACCCAATAGTGACTCAATACTGTTAATGATTTAAATGTTTTTCTCCATGGTCTGACATCCATTTCATTGTCCTGACTTAAGGAGATACATTCAAAGTTCTTCCTTGGCTGTGAAGAGAATGGGAATTTGGGGGGACTTAATTAAAATATCAGAGCAGGCCAGGGATTTAGTTCAAGTTGTACCACACCTACCTTGAAAGCACAAGGGCCCAAGTTTGATCCCCAGTACCATAAAAAAAAAAAAATCAGAGCAAAGTTATAAGTTTTGAATAAATGTATTTCTTGTCTCTCTATTTTATTTATTTTTTTTGAGACAGGGTCTTGCTTTGTAGTTCAGGCTGGCCCTGAGTTCACTATGGAGCATAGGCAAGCCTCGAACTAAGAGCAATCCTCCTGCCGCTGTCTCCTGGATTGCTGGCGGGCATGAGTCACCATGCTGGTACTGTTTTATGTGGTTACCAGGGGTTGATCCAGGGACCCTGTGCTTGCTAGGCAGGTGCTGGAACCACTGAGCGAAATCTCTGGCCCTTTCTTGTCACTTGTTTTTGAGACAGACTCTTTCTATGTAATTCTGCTTGGTCTTGAACTCACTATGGAGCCCAGGCTGGCCTCAAACTCTCAGTGATCCTTCTGCCTCAGCCTGCCAAGTGCTGAGATTACAGGTGTGTGTGCTACCACTTCCGGCCACCTCTTCTTAAATGCCCCATTAGAGCTCTTAAAAGAATCTCTAATGGCCCGGAGGGTTGGCTCAGTGGTTCCGGTGCCTGCCTTGCAAGCGCAAGGACCTGAGTTCGATGCCCGGTAACCATATAGAATGCTGGGCGTGGAGACACACCCACCAACAATAACACC
>PVIC010041849.1:0-16069 GCA_004025085.1 Thryonomys swinderianus | reverse complement strand
AAAAAAAAAAAAAAACAAAGGGCCGGAGGGTTAGCTCAGTGGTTCCGGCGCCTGCCTCGCAAGTGCAAGGTCCTGAGTTCTATCCCCGGTAACCACATACAATGCTGGGCGTGGAGACTCACGCCCACCAACAACACCGCATACCACAATGCCGGGCGTGATGGCTCACACCTGTCATCCTAGCACTCGGGAGACAGAGACAGAAGGATTGCTGAGTTCGCGGCGGCTTGCCTGGGCACCATAGTGAGCTCAGGGCCAGCCTGAACTACAAAGCGAGACCCTGTCTCAAAAAAAAAAAAAAAAAAGCAATGGCTGTGGAAACGTGACGCTGCGTCCTTGCCCGCCTTCTTCACGGTTTCTGGCACTGAGGGCCCTCTGGGCCTCACCGAAGTCCAAAAGACCGTGGACGGAGAGGGTTAGACTCGATCCAGTCCACGGAGGAAGCCACACAGCACGAGAAAGACGCATCCACTGGCACAGCCACGCCTGGGCGAGGGCGGTGCTGAGCTGTGGGGCAGCCGTCGTCGGTGCCTTCCCTTCGGCGGAGCCGACCAGGTTCCCACTAGGAGGTGGGGGAGGTGTGGCCTCGGGGACGGGGGCGGGGGCGCTGCAGAGGCGGGTCTGAAGGGGCCCCAGGGGAAGGAGGCGGAACGGCAGGAGGACGTTAGAGGAGCCACGGCCCCGCCCAGGCCCTGACTGCCACCGGTGTCCCGGCCCGCGGCTTCCTCCCAGCTCCGAGTCCGCCCCGCGGGCTGCCGCACAGATGTCGCTCTCGTGTGCGAGTGGGTGCGAGGGGCGCGCACTGCGCCTGTCCCGGGGCCGGGGCACCCAGGGAGGAGGCCACGATGCTCCTGTGGGCGAGGGCGAGGGCGAGGCCAGGGGACAGAGGCCCCCGCAGAGCCTGGACCCCTGAAATGGGAACTCAGCAACAGCAGGTGAAGGTGAAAAGAAAGTGGAAAATATACAGGCGTGAAAACCCGGTTCAATAACAGTCATTTGTTTTAAATGTGTGCGACATTCCTGTTGGTGCTTAAAAATAGAACGATGAAGGCGATTTGGTGGGGGTAACTGTTGGGGGAAAAAATTAATTTAACATCACTTTGCTTTCAGTTTCGCTGCCAAGAACCGCACTGCGTCTTCCGACTCAAGCAGAAGCTTCTCCAAAACCTTTGGATGGAGTGTTAGGAAGCCCATCTGCTCCAGCCTCCTGGCATTAGCATTTTCACTTAATTCACCCATAAATTCTCTGACATTAGCCAGAGCCCTCCCCCTTTGTTAACTAAGATCACAACTGGCATCTCAGATTTGGATGCAATTTAGCAAATCACTTTGCTATTTTAAATTCTCTTTAGTAGTAAGCAGGATATAAATAAATAAAATTTAAAACATAACGGTGCAAATATATACACACAAGAATGTTTCATGCAGGATTATAATAGCAAAAATTGGAAATGAATGATTATGACTTAAGGTTGGTTAAGGCAAGAATTGCTAAATCATTAATAATTGCTAAGAGCCAGTCATGGAGGTGACACTTCTTTGGGAGGCTGAGGCAGGAGGGTAACCTTGAATTTGAGGCCAGCCCAGGCTACATAGTGAGCTCAAGGGCGGCCTATACTACAAAGCGACATGCTTTTGTCTCAAAAACAGAACAATGCTGGGCCAGAGATTTAGCTCAGTGGTTCTGGCGCCTGCCTCACAAGCGCAAGGTCCTGAGTTCAATCCCCGGTAACCACATACAATGTTGGGTGTGGTGGCTCACTCCCACCAACAATCAATACCACATACCACAGTGCGTGGTGGCTCACGCCTGTAATCCCAGCACTCGGGAGGCAGAGAGAGGAGGATTGCTGAGTTCGAGGCTTGCCTGGGCTACATAGTGAGCTCAGGGCCAGCCTGAACTGCAAAGCGAGACCCTGTCTCAAAAAAAAAAAGAACAGTGCTCCCAAAGTTGCTAAGAAAACTGAAATCTGCCCCTCACACATATATATCTCTGACATGGAAGGTTAAATATGATATATATTTAATATATGATATATATTTATGACTATATTTAAATATATTAAAAAAGCAATTGGGAAAAGTAATAAACAGTGTTATCTTCAGGAAAAAAAGCAAAGCTTTAAAAAAAAATCAAAAGACTGTCACACCTAGCTGACAAGGTAGGTGTAGAGCACATGGATCTGGATCCCAGGATTTGGGAGGCTGGGGCAGGAGGATCGTCCCAAGTTCAAGGTCAGCCTTGGCTACACAGCTGCCTCAAAACACCAAAACCAAACCAAATGAAAAACATGGATGTTTCTGCAAGGGCTCAGATGGCAGACCTCCATAATCCTGACCACAACCCCAAACTTGCTAAGCCAAATAAACCTGTGCCAGCACTGGGCACAGCCTGGGTGCCAGGCGCCTATGGTAGGTGGCCAGTGCCCTGCCCAGGAGCGACCTGCCTGTGGGCGCCACCTTGGGACTCTGGGGCCTCCACACTCAGCTCTGTCCTTTGGTGTCCTGTGCATGGCTGTCACCCAGGCACACTGAGACAGAGGAACGGGGAAGGTGGGGTCCTCAGAGATAGGGTGGCAGTGGGGCCAGGAGTCAAGTGGGGTCAAGGCTGGGGAAGGTGGAGAGGAGGCTGTAGGGGCAGGAATGTCTTCGGGGCTTCCTGCTCTACAGCAGAGGGCTGTGCCCTGGTGACACTGTACCAGCCAGACCATTCGCTGGGCGCATAGTATGCACTCGGCCTGTACTGGGAGCTGCAGAGACACATGGGTCTCTTCGGTGGGAAGCATAGCGCAGTTGATTAAATGCTTTCACGGGTAGATTGCTTGAAAAAGGACCACTAAAGATAGCACAGTCCTGAGAGCGGCACAGACCCAGGCCTTGCCTTCGAATCCCGTAGGTCCCTGGAAGGTCCAGCTAAGTCTAGAAGGCGCCCGTCTCCAGTTAGAGAGGGCCACCTACAGCAGGGGCTGTTGCAAGGCGCCAGGTGTGGTGTGCCAGGTGCTGCGGGCTGTGCTGTGGGAAGGTCAAGAGGCACCTTCGGGCAGGCAGCCTGGGGAGAAGACAGGGCAGATGGCCCAAACAGGGCCCTGGGGTGAGTGGAGCTGGGCTGCCGGGCCGACCTGGGCTGGGGTGCTGGAGGGCGCTGGGACGGTCAAGACTGATGACCAGGCTCCTCGGGCCAGGAGCAACACGAGGCCGTGCACGTGCTCTCCCCGCCCGCAGTGCCCCCTGGGTCTGCCTGCAGGGGGCAGGAAGCTGCGGCGTTCCCGGACTCTGGCGCGCTGTCTCGGCCTGGGTGCCTTCCTTCTGCGGATGGCTGGAGGTGCGTAGGTGTGGGCCTGCCTAGGTATTTATGTTTGGTGGTACTGAGGGTTGAGCCCAGGGCCTTTCCACTGAGCTGCCTCCCCAGACCTTCCTGTTTTGTTTGTTTTTAAAATTTGAGACAGTATCTCACTGAGTCACTAAGTTGCTCAGAGTGGGCTCAAATTAACAGTTCTGCCAGGCTGGAAATTTAGCTCAGTGGTTCCAGCGCCTGCCTCGCAAGCACAAGGTCCTGAGTTTGATCCCCGGTAACCATATACAATACTGGCCGTGGTGACTCACGCCTGCCAGCAATCAATACCACATACCACAGTGCCAGGCGTGGTGGCTCACGCCTGTCATCCCAGCACTCGGGAGGCAGAGGCAGGAGGATTGCTGAGTTCAAGGCTTGCCTGGGCTACATAGTGAGCTGGGGCCAGCCTGAGCTACAAAGCAAGACCTGTCTCAAAATTAACAGTCCTGCCGGGCATGGTGGCTCATGCCTGTAATCCCAGCACTCGGGAGGCAGAGACAGGAAGATTGCTGAGTTCGAGGCTTGCCTGGGCTACATAGTGAGCTCAGAGCCAGCCTGAACTACAAAGCGAGACCCTGTCTCAAAAAAAAAAAAAATTAACAGTCCTGCCTCAGGCTGCCAGATCTTGCCTAGGATCACAGCCATGGGCCACCATTCCCATGTTATCTATCTATCTATCTATCTATCTATCTATCTATCTATCTATCTATCTGTCTGTCTCTCTCTCTCTCTCTCTCTCTCTCTCTATCTATCTATCATCTATCTATCTATCAAGACAGGATAGCCCAGACTGGCCTCAAATTCGTAGTAATCCTCCTGCTTCAGCCTCCCAAGTGCTGGCAATACAGGGACAAGCCACTATAGTTTGCAATTTATTCCACACTGATCAACCTTTCCCCATCTCTCCTCCCCTTTACCACCCACCCCCAAATCTGGTCACTCTCATCCTACTCTCAATATATATGGGTCAACTTTTCTAGGTTCCTCATAGAAGAAAGATTCCAGTATGACAGTGCTTGTCTTTCTGTGCCTGGCTTATTGTACTTAATGTTATGAATTCCAGTTCCATCTACGTTGTTACAAATGATAGTATTTCTTTTTTATGGCTGAGTAATAGTCTGCTGTGTGTCTGTACCTCATTTTCTTTATCCATTTCATCAGCTGTTGGACATGTATCCATTTCTTGGATACTGCAATTACATTTAATTAGCATAGTTACTATGGTAACCAACACGGGAGTACAGAAATCTCTGACACTTTGGTGTGACTCCCTTTGGTTATATACCCAGTAGTGGGGTTGCTGAACCATTGCAAGTTCCATTTTAGGGGTGTGTGTGTGTGTGTGTGTGTGTGTGTGTTTGGGGCTGTCACCCCAAACACATGCTAGGGCCTCACACATGCTAGGGCCTCACACATGCTAGGTCAGAGCTTCACCATGAAGCTACACTGCCAGAACTTTTTTCAAATTTCATTTTTTTTTTTTTTTGAGACAGGGTCTCACTTTGTAGTTCAGGCTGGCCCTGAGCTCACTATGTAGACCAGGCAAGCCTCGAACTCAGCAATCCTCCTGTCTCTGCCTCCTGGGTGCTGGGATTACAAGTGAGTCACCACGCCCAGCATTCTATGTGGTCACCAAGATCAAACTCAGGACCTTGCGCTTGCGAGGCAGTTACCAGAACCACTGAGCTAAATCTCGGGCCCTACAGTTTGTTTTTTTTGAGACAGGGTCTCTCATCATAGTTCAGGCTGGCCCTGAGCTCACTGGGTAGCCCAGGCAAGCCTCGAACTCACAGCAATCCTCCTGCCTCTGCCTACCAAGTGCTGGGATGACAGGCGTGAGCCACCACGCCCGGCACTGTGGTGTGTGGTACTGATTGTTGGTGGGCGTGAGTCACCATGCCTGGTGTTATTGTATGTGGTTACCGCAGATCAAATTTATTACCCTGCGCTTGCTAGGCAGGTGCTAGATCCACTAAGCTAAATCTCTGGCCCCCACCATACCTGTTTTTAATCTTCACAATGATGCTATGCAGTAAAGGGTGATGAATGAGCTTTGTAAGCCATGTCTGTGTCTGTGAGTACTATTTTCACAGTGAAACCAAACATCTTTATTTGTGAGAAATTAACCAAAAAGCTAGTTGACATATTCTTAAATTTTGGTGGACAGGCTGAGCCCCATTCAGACAAGGAGCCTGCAGTGTGGACGGGCTTCGTACTTCTGGCACTCAGTTACTTTTGGAATCTAACTGACTTAAATGCATTTTTGAGCCATTTCATTTTTAAGAACTCATTTAGAGGTCTTAAAAATTAATTAAATCTTCAGACTTTGAAGTTTAATTCTTCCACTTCTGGAATATTATCCATGGGTAATGAGAAAAATTGCTGATCAACCGGGTAATTTTCACCTAAAACAAAGGTGCGGGAAAGTGGAAATTAGAAGCAGCTGGAGTAGTGGTTCCTTGTGCTCCTGGCCGGGGCTGTGGGGTTTCTGAGCCTCCTCTGTGTGCCCGGCAGCTCTTCTAGGGGCTTCACAGAGACGGGGACTGGCACGGAGTCCTGCTGAAGCCACCTGGTGACCTGCTGTCCGGGACACCTGGCATCTCACGGGCTTCTGCAAGAAGCAAGAAGCTTCTGCCACAGCAAGAAGCAGCAATTTGGAACCGTGCTTCGCTGGGTTGGTGGTGGCCCCGGGCGGCATTGTTTGTGGGTTCCCTTTCTGGTTCCGAGGGTGGAGCCCAGGTCTCCTGCTACTTTTCACTCCCAGTCTTTTTAATTTTTATTCCAACACAGGGTCTCCCGAAGCCGCTACGTTGTCCAAGCTGTCCTTGAACTTGCAATCCTCCGGTCTCAGCCTCCCAGAATGCTGGGAGGAGAGTCGTGGGTCATTTTAAGTTGTGACATTTTAAGTTGTGAATGCTTGGCCGTGCCATCCCCAGGCTCTCAGCCTCCTCTGAGGGTCCTGGGCGTGGCTGGCATGAAATCGAATCAGACATGGGTAAAAGGATGTGCCTAGGACAGAGGTCCCGAGTTTCGGGAGCTTGAAGGGTGTCTGATTGCAGGTTCGGGCCAAGAAACCCTGTTAGACGAAGGGAGGAAGGTGTGAGTCGGAATGTCCTCCCGGGGCCAGGGCTCTTCGCCGGATGGAGTGAAGCCCCGAGCGGACTCCAGCCCCAGCTTACTGACAGACAAGAAAGGGCTGGCGTTTTGCTGAGCGCAGATGTCCATGTGAGGCAGCGAGGCCGCCCTGTGTCCTGGTGAGGTCCATCTGCTCTGAGCGGCCAGACGCTCGCCTGCAGACGTCCCTTCCTGGGAGCTGGCAGTCTCCCGGCTGCTGAGCCACCTCGAGTGACATCAGCCCTTGGGTGCCGGGGACCGCACAGCTGACCACGGAGGCGAGGGCTGAGCGCGAAGGGCCGGTCGCTGAGCACGGCCTGCAGGTTGCGTCTCCTTCCGCTCCCCGCTCCCACGTGCGAGTACCTCTCCTCCGCTGGCCCCCTGCTGCCCACCCGGGCCTGAAGCCAGGGGCGAGCACCGAAATAAACCTCTTCCTTAAATTCGTGGGTGTCAGGTTTCTGGTCCCAGACTCCTGCTGCCTCTGGGTGCCTGTCCTGTGGGGGGGTCGGGTGAGGGTTTCCACCCCCCAGGTGTCACCGAGACCTGCACTCGGCCTCGGCACCTGAGGGGTGCAGTGTGTCCGCACCTGGGCGGTGGGGGTGGCGGGAAAGCGGAGGCCGGCCCTCAGCGAGCTGCTTTTACATCCCGCCGTGAGCCACTGGTTATTTATTGCCGCCCAGAACTTGGTGGTTGCAGAACTGTGCACAAGGTCCCCGGGAGCCCTTGGCCTCTTTCTCAGTCAGGCCTCAAACTTGCCTCAGAACCACAAAATTTAGTCGCATTATCATTCACCCTTCACACTATGAAACTTGAGAAAAAACTTGTTGGATTTTTCACTCTGGGGAGCTAAAGTAGGAGGATTACAAGTTCGAGTCCAGCATGGGGAATTTAGTGACTTAGCAAGAACTTGCTCAAAAAATAGGCTATGGTTGGGCATTTAGCTCAGTGACACTACGCCTGCCTTGAAAGTACAAAGTCCTGAGTTCAATCCCTGGAACTGCGAAAACAAAAAGCAAAACACTTGGGAGGCAGAGTCAGGAGGATTGCTGTGAGTTTAAGGCCAGCTTGGACTATACATTAGTTCAAGGTCAGCCCGAAGGACGCAACCGAAAGAAAGAGATAATTAAAGCTGGGCGTGGTGGCTCACGCCTGTCATCCCAGCACTCGGGAGGCAGAGGCAGGAGGATTGCTGAGTTCGAGGCTTGCCTGGGCTACATAGTGAGCTCAGGGCCAGCCTGAACCACAAAGCAAGACCCTGTCTCAAATAAAAAAAGAAAGATAATTAAAGAAAAAAGAAAAAGTAGGGGGTGAGAGTGGGGATATAGCCCAGTGCTGTTGGTTTTTGTTCGATCCACAGGACCAAACAAACAAACACACAGCGCCAGGCAGGCTGCCTCGGCCCAGGGCACAGTGAAGCCCCGCACAGCCCAGCCTCTCCCAGTTTAGGCCTCCGAACAGTACGTCTGCGGCCAGTAGCAGGCCCAGCCCTGATACTCTTTGTTTTGTTATTGTATTTATTTTTTTCTCTTGGTCTCTACAAAATGATATTTATTAGCGCTACTTTATTTTTTAAGAATAGGAAAATTTATTCCAGAAAAGGAATGGAGAATAGGAATACCTCCTGAGAGACAGGAGTTCCAAATGAGTTGTCCATTATTATTTTATTTACTTTTCTTCCTTCCTTCCTTCCTTCCTTCCTTCCTTCCTTCCTTCCTTCCTTCCTTCCTTCCTTTCTTTCTTTCCTCCTTCCTTCCTGCCTCTCTCTCCTTCCCTTTGTCTCTCTCTCTTTCTTTCTCTCTCTCTCTTCCTTCCTTCCCTCCTTTCTGTGTTTGGAGACAAGGTCTCACTCTGTAGTTCCAGCTGGCCTTGACCTCACTATGTAGTCCCAAATGGCCTCAGACTGTGGCGATCCCCCTGCCTCAGCCTCTCGAGTGCTGGGATAAGAGGCGTGTGCCACCACATCCAGCCATCTGCCTGTTTCTTTATTTTTCATCCGTGGGAGAGTGGTCTTGTTACGCAGTTCAGCCTGACCTTGAACTCAACTGACCCCCTCCTGAGACAGGCTCAGATATCTTGCACTGATCTAAGCCCGGAGTCTGACGCTGTCGCTGGGCAGTGTTCTCAGGGGTGGAGGACCCGAGGGGCGCTGTCCCGGGGGTCACGCCAGAGGCGGCAGCCCAGGGCAGGTGCAGCCCAGGCCGGCCGAGCTCCCCCTGCAGAGGGGGCTGTGGGGAGGAGGGCTAAGCTCCACAGCGCTGCCCAGCGGCTCCTGCCTGGCCAGGCCCGGTCCGGCTCCAGGAGCAGCCTCGCTGGCCGGAAGCGCACGGCAGTTGCCAGCGAGCCTTCCCATCTCAGGTCAGGGGCCGGGCGAGGACACGGGCAGGTGGCTCCTGGCAGAGAGGCGCCGAGGAGAACACGCACTGCGGCAGGGCGGGGCCGGCGCTCCTCCCCGAGTCTGTGGCCAAGGACGGTTCCGCCCAAGCCCAGAGAGCCTGGCCTCTGCCGGTCCTCACCTCCGCGCTGCCCGGGCCTCCCCACCCCGGCTCCGGGGCTGCGCGGGTCAGGGCAGGAGGCTGAGTGCAGCCCGGCTCCTGTGGACGGGGCTGGGACGGCCGGCTCAGCCAGCCACCCGTCCCTCGCCCCGGCCTCTCCGTCTTCCTCGGCGCATTTCCCTTCCCTGTTCTCCTTCCCGGTTTACACTTTCATCCATGAATATTAGTTTTTGTCCCCATCGCTTCTCGGCCTTTTGGCTAAGATCAAGTGTAGTTTTTGTCCTGGGGACTGAACCCAGGGCCTTCGCATCTAACTGCAGCTCCAGCCTTTTTTATTTTGAGACAAGACTTTGCTAAGTCGTTTATACTGCCCAGGCTGGGCTCTGAATTTACAATTCTCCTGCCTCGGCCTCCCCCACCCACAGCTTCAGAAACCTTCCCTCTGCCCAAATCTCCCCCCCAGGGTGGTGGGGAGAAGCCGCCTGCGTCGCTGGTGCCCAGCAGTCTCCTCCCCACGCCCCACACGGCTTCAGCGCCACGCCGCGGCCGCGCTCTCGGGCGCCTCCTGCAGGGAACCGAAGTGTCTGCTTCGTTCTCCCTTCCCGGTGAGAACGTCCTTTTACTCCTCGCTGGTCAGGGATGTGAAAACTCGGCTCTTCCCCTCTGACCGCTGTCAGTGTGAACTTCTCGTCAGACCCTGGCAGCCCCGGAGGGACAGGAGCGGAAGATAAGGGGGCTCTGTGCTCCCCCCGCCCCCATCCACCTCCCTCCACCCCCAGCTCCTCCGCTCCTCCGAGTCCACTGTGTTCCGCCGGGACGAGATCCCGGGAGAGGCTGAGCCAAGGGCCCCAAGCCGCCCGCCCGGGCCAGCACAAAGCGCCTTTATGCCTGGCTGCGCTCCCCCGGCCCCAGCTGTCCCGGCTCGGCTTTTCTTAGCGTTTTCCTGCCAGCTGACTTCGTTATTACAGTGAGGACAGAGGGAGGGCCCCGGAGGCCGGCCCGCGGGCACAGCGGCAGCAGCACGCCGGCTCACGTTCCAGCCTGTGGGCGGGGGACCCGCCTTCTGGGGCCCCCTTCCGCCTGGCAGGGGCAGAGGCCGGCTTCCTAGGCCAGGTCCTGCCCCTGCCAGTCCAACAGCCTGCTAATGCTTCTACCAACCTACTGAGTGTGATCACAGCCCAAGGAAGGCTGAGGCAGGAGGATCGCCATCACTGTGAGTTCAACACCAGCCCGGACTACATAGTGAAACCTTCTCTCAGTCAATCATCAATCAAGATGAACCCATTTAAACATGTTAACATTTCCCGTGAAGGGCAACGGGTTGGCGCTGGAGTAGGCGAGGGTGGAGCTGCCCAATCGAGGGACCAACGGGACTTCTCGTCCCTGGAGGTCAGCAAGCTGGCCCGCTGGCCCCATCCCCTGGTCCCCACCAGGGACCAGGCCCGGCTGAGAGGCTTGTTGGCCTCACACACTGGCACTTCACCCCCTTACGTGGGTGACCAGAAGTCCACGGCCTGGACACGGAACATCTGCTTTGAGTTTCGGAAACATTTTGAATTAAACACTTTCAGTTTGTCACTGAGTCACTGGGGTTTTGTCCCTGAGGTCCCCCATGTGATGGGACGATGCAAAAGGGAACAGGGAGAAGAGAGAGGCGGGAGGAGGAAGCCGGCCTGCCCCACCGTCCTGCCCGCTCCGAGCCAGGCACCGGGCAGCGGCTATCCCAGCCGTGCCTTCTCAGGGCTGGCGCTGCGCGGCAAGCCCATCCCCCACCCGGCTCCGGCTCTGTGATCAGCACGGGCAGGTCGGGGTTCGGGAGCCGCTGCTGGTGGGGCTGCGAGCAGCTGCCCTCGTTCAATCCCTGCACCCCCAGACCCTCCTGCTCTGACCCTTCTCACGGGCAAGGGCCTCCCGGAGTCCCTACACCCCAGCTGCTCCCGGGTGCGGTGGCTCCGCCCTATAATCTTAGCCTTCCATTGCATAGGAGAGCCCAGTCTGCGAAACGTGGTGACCGAGACCCCGGCTCAAAGCATAGCCACAAAAGGAGGCCTGAGGATGCAGCTGGCGTGAGGCCCCAGCTCAGCCCCCAGCCCAGTGCTGCGTGGCGGGACTGCAGTTAGCGCCGCTGTTCCCCTGTTCCCCGGGCTGCGATGGGAGCTGTGCCACTGCCAGCTGTGCCGCGCCGCTGCTGAGGGTCTGATTCACTACAGCCGAGAGCGAGGGGTGGCGGTGGCATCCGACCGTTCCCGGACGTCGAAATCTGATGTATTCACGTTGGCAATGCTGACGGGCCAGCCTGCCAACAAAGTTTCTGAAACTGAAATCGCATGAAACTTCCCTGGATTCTGCTGGGGCCACATACGCCCTTTCCCTTCTGAAGCAGCAAATTCACTTAAGAATAATTAAGAAAAGATTGATGGGGTTTTGGAATTGTAATGAAAAATATGATCTCATTAGTGAGTCATGAGTCAGGGCCAGGCCCTCTGTCAGATGTGCGCGCTCTGCGTAATGAGAAGAGGCCTATGTGGGAGAGCTAATAATGGCATGGATTAAAAAATTAAAGCAGTTTCCCTTTATCCTCTTTGAGCTGTGCTCAAATTCTTCCTTTTGGAAAGATTCAGGCAGAGATCTCTCAAAAACACCCCAGCAAGGGCCTGAGGGTTAGCTTAGTGGTTCCGGCGCCTGCCTCGCAAGCGCAAGGTTCTGAGTTCGATCCCCGGTAACCACATAGAATGCTGGGCGTGGAGACACGCCCACCAGCAATCAACACTGCATACCACAATGCCGGAGGTGGTGGCTCACGCCTGTCATCCCAGCACTCGGGAGGCAGAGGCAGGAGGATTGCTGAGTTCGCAGCGGCTTGCCTGGGCACCATAGTGAGCTCAGGGCCAGCCTGAACTACAAAGTGAGACCCTGTCTCAAAAAGAAAAGAAAAGAAGAAAAGAAAAGAAAAGAAAAGAAAAGAAAAGAAAAGAAAAGAAAAGAAAAGAAAAGAAAAGAAAAAAACACCCCAGCAAATGTAAGTCAGTCACTGGGAAAGAGAATGGTGGCGGCCGCCAGGTATGTAGTGCACACCTGTAACCCAGCACTCAGGAGGCTGAGGCAGGGGGATTGCAGTGAGTTTGAGACCAGAGACCAGACTGGGCTGCACAGTGAGTCCACGCCCAACTGCAGAGTGAGAGATTCTCAAAAAAAAAAAAAAAAGGACAGCAAACCAAAATGACAAAAAGAATTGAATCAAATGAAAATGTTCTTCCTCTGAGCATGCACTGTGACCCTTGCTCAGTTGGTAGTTCCAGCCGAGGACACAGTCGTCCCCGGATGTTCAAGGTGGCAGAGACGCGCCCCATGAGCGTGCACTTTGGAAAGAGCCACAAGATGAATGGTGCAGTTTCCATACACCCTGGATCTGAACCACAGAATAAGTAGAGCAGAGACACACAGCTCTCAAAGGCTCAGGGAGTTCAACGTGGACAGATGGAGCCCTGGCTTCCCGCTGCCTCTCCACCCGGGCGGCCGGGGCCGCTCTGCTGTCTACACCAGGGTTCATTCGCTGACGCGCTGGGTGGGGCTCGGGGCGGAGCACTTGCCCAGCGTGTACCACGCTCTCGCTTCATCCCCAGGAGGGTCTCACTATGTACTTCTGGCCCCAAACTCGCCGTGCAGCCCAGGCTGGCCTTGCAATCAGCAGCAGTCTTCCTGCCTCAGCCTCCATCCCTGGCACCACAGCCCCTCCGTTCATGAGTTCACTGGCAGTGACAGGCGTGGCTGAGGAGATGGGCCACCGTCTCCAGAAGGGTCATTTGACTCACTTGATAGTCCTCTTCTGTGGAGGGCACTTTACGGGGAGCACTGCATGGTTTACGAATATGTTTACCTCCTTTCCCCACGTAGGGAGGTCTCTTCTCACACACCTCTCCCCAAATATCTAGTCACCAGTTTTCTAGCATGTTCCTGCCAAGTTCCTGGCCGTCTGGCCCGCGAACCGGTACACAGTCACACGTCTGGCCATTTCTCCTTTCGGGCAAGATGTGCCAGTAGGTGCACGGCCTGAAGTTCTGCCCGCTGTGACGATTTCCCTTCACCGCTTCTTTCGGGGATGTCCCTGGAAGGGGCTGTAATACTGCCGCTGTCCACTTGCAGATGTGCCTGCATCACAGGTACAGCCGGGAACCAGGGCCGCTCCTTCTCTTCCTGAGAGTTGATCACGCCCATAAAACCACAGGTGCATGCTGGGAAACGGGAAGACACCGCAGGACTAGGACCGTGGGCTCCTGGGTAATTTCTCCATGTAATTAACTTGTGTCTCCCGGACCTGCTCTGATCAGGTCATAGCCAGGTTTGGGTTGTTGTTGTTGTTGTTGTTTTTTGCAGTACCAGGGATTGAACTCAGGCCCTGTGTGTCCAAAGTTGGCATGGTACCGCTTGAGCTAAATCCCCAGCCCCTTTTTGTTTGGGGGTCGAACTCAGCCCCTTGCATTTGCAAGGCAGGCGAGTTGACGCTGAGCTACATCCCGCTATGTCCTGGCCCTTCATACCCAGCTTTGACGAAGCTGGTGACACGGTGACGTCTCTGCTGTCCTACGGTCCAGCGCCAGGTTTCCACTAAGGCCCAAGGGCGGGACAAGAGCTGCCTTTCAGAGGGAGAGGAGTTGTCTGCAGGTGATGCAGATGACGCAGGTGACGGCAGAGCCTTGCTCCAAAATCTTTCAGGCCTCTGCTGTGACTCACCCGGGGGCTGCGTGACTCCCAGCGGCACCCTGCCGGCTCCCTGGTCCTCCTGGGTCCTGGGGCCACAGTTTTTCTCTGGGTGCAGAGAGAGTACACGCTTGGGATGCATCATAATTACGTTCACCCAAGGGATCTGTCCTCAGACGTACCACATCTCAGTCACTTTATTTCCTCTTTCCCTCCCTGCTCTCCTGTGGCTCCAGACTCCCAACTTTTTTTTCTTTTTTTTTTAAAGACAGGGTCTCACTTTGTAGTCCAGGCTGGCCCTGAGCTCACTGTGTAGCCCAGGCAAGCCTCGAACTCAGCAATCCTCCTGCCTCTGCCTCCCGAGTGCTGGGATGACAGGTGTGAGCCACCACGCCCGGCTAAATCTCCGGCCCCAGACTCCCAACTTTTATAGACTCTCTTTCCAAAATGGGAAGACATGGTCAAGACTGTAATCTGAACTATTAAAATACTATCACAGGGGCCAGAGGGTTAGCTCAGTGGTTCCAGCACCTGCCTCTCAAGTGCAAGGTCCTGAGTTCGCTCCCCAGTGACCACATACAATGCTGGGCGTGGAGACTCACGCCCACCAGCAGTCAACCAGCAATCAGCACCACATACTACAGTGCTGGGCGTGGTGGCTCACGCCTGTCATCCCAGCACTCGGGAGGCAGAGACAGGAGGATTGCTGAGTTCAAGGCTTGCCTGGGCTACATAGTGAGCTCAGAGTTAGCCTGAACTACAAAGCGAGACCCTGTCTCAAAAAAAAAAAAAAAAATACTATCACAGAAGTTGGGAACTGGGGAGAATACTGCTGGCCAGTGGGCCCCCTTGCTGCTCCTGAATCACACTCCACGATCTCTTTATTTCCTTGGACTTGGCGACTGTGAAGTCGGGAACGCTGGAGCCGCGGGGGGCTGGGGGGCGCCCAGGCGTCCGTCCGCAGACTCGGCCGGTGCTCTGGGGAGCCCACCAGGGACCCTGCGCAGCTCTCACGGGCTCAGGCTGGAGGTTGGTCTGGGCTCCTGGCTGTCTCTCCTGCAAAACAACCCCCAGGCCTCTGGGGAGAGAGTCAGTGCTGGGGGTGGAGACCAGGTCCTCGGGGCTGCGAAGAACTGCATTGGGAGCCAGAAAAATTCCGTAATATGAAGGGGAAGTCCTGGGGCAACTGATGGTTAGGATAATTACCCTGGAGTTAAAAATCCCTTAGACATTCGGCCGTTTCCATTCTTGCACTGAATCATAATAAACAGCTATTTGTTTACAGAAATTTTGTCTTAGTGTATGTTTGTAGCACATAATGATTACCTTCATCATGGGCGTTTGGTGCAAGTAACTGTGCGTCTTAATTCTCTTTAATCTCCTTTACTGGATGTATTTATTTTGGGTTTTTGAGTCTCCCTAGGGATTCCACGCTGCCTCGGCCTCCTGAGCGCTGGGATTCCAGGCACCAACTCGAGGCCTCCATCCGACCTCCCTCCGCTCTCCTGGGGACGGCAGTCTTCGGGGCGCAGGTCTTGGCTTCAGATGCTGGTGAATGGTTTGCAACCGGTCCCGGCAGGACAGGCAACCAGACAGACAGCAGGGCCCCAATCCTACATCCCGCATCTCGAAGACCCTCTGGCCCACAGATCACCCGATGGGATCCTAATGTAGCTCCTTTCTCTGCACACTGGCTCCAGGGCCTGCCTGACCTTGGCATTTTGCCCTGGAAACCCTGCCCGCCCGTCCTCCTGGCCGGTCCCAAGCTCTCCTCCTCTGCTCCTGCGGACCCGCTCTACGGCTGGGCTTGGTGGAGACCTCCTTGTCTCAGCCTCTTCCTGGCCCTGTCGGGACAGACAGCCTCGCAGGGTGCCTCCTGCCTCTGCCTGCTTCGGAGGGTCCCTGGCTGGAGGGCTTTGGGAAACGCTGCACCGGAGGGAGCAGAGACAGGGACTGGAGTCAGCAGCCAGGTCCTCAGAACGAGGTCACCGTGGAGACACGATTCTGGGAGGCCACCGCCTGGGGTACACTGTGGGTTAAAGAGCTGGAGGAATCTCCAGAGGGGAGCGTTTTGGAGGGTGGGAGGGATGAAGAAGAAGGAGGCGGCCAGGTGTGGTGCTCAGGCCTGTCATCCCAGCCGGCACTCAGGAGGCTGAGGCCAACTCAGGATTCAGCCTGGGCAGCTCAGGGAGACTGTCTCAAAATAAAAAATGAGGGAGCTCAGCGAAGGGCCTGAGTTCAAGTTCAGATACTACCTCCCCAGGAAACTCCTAATATTCTAGCTCTACCAAAATTCTTTACCAGGAAAGCGACTGAAGTCTCGTTCTCCAAGCAGCACCTGCTTCAGGATGAAATTAGAATAGTCAGTTACTAAGGCGTTTTGAGAGGGTTTGCAGTGCTTCTGCTAAGGTGCAGCGGGCCCAGCTGCTGG